>SJYC01107039.1:0-40702 GCA_006408675.1 Madoqua kirkii | reverse complement strand
GATGCTTTTGAACTGTGGTGTTGGAGAAGACTCTTGAGAGTCCCTTGGACTGCAAGGAGATCCAACCAGTCCATTCTGAAGGAGATCAGCCCTGGGATTTCTTTGGAAGGAAAGATGCCAAAGCTGAAACCAGTACCTTGGCCACCTGATGCGAAGAGCTGACTCATTGGAAAAGAGTCTGATGCTAGGAGGAATTGGAGGCAGAAGGAGAAGGGGAAGACAGAGGATGAGATGGCTGGATGACATCACGGACTTGATGGACATGAGTCTGAATGAACTCTGAGAGATGGTAATGTACAGGGAGGCCTAGGGTGCTGCGATTCAGGGGTTGCAAAGAGTCAGACACGACTGAGTGACTGAACTGATCTGAAGCTAAATTTATTTTGCTAATAATAGTTAATGTTTATTATACATACATTAGATGCCAAACAATATTCTAAGTTTATGATCTCATCTTGTCCTCCAGTTGCTCCATAAATTGCCTTCATTTACGTCAACAGATATAAACTGTTGGATCACATCCAAGATATTGACCCATTCGATCTAATGCTTCTAACACTGAGGGGAAGTGTTGGAACAGCGCATCTTTCTCAGTAAGCCTTCAAAACGCAAGGTTTAAGCTGCTTTATGTGTACTCTTTTGCATGTGTGCTAAGTTGCTTCAGTCCTGTCCGACTCTGTGCGACTCCATGTACTGTAGCCCACCAGGCTTCTCTGTCCCTGGGATTCTCCAGGCAAGAATACTGGAGTGGCCTGTCATGCCCTCCTCCAGAGGATCTTCCCAACACAGAGATCAAACCCATGTCTCTTACATCTCCTGAGCTGGCAAGCAGATTCGTTACCATGAGTGCCACTTGGGAAGCCCCAAACTGTTTCTATGACTAATATATTTTTAGTAGTCATATATGAATGTGAAAGTTGTACCAAAAAGAAAGCTGAGTGCTGAAGAATTGATGCTCTTCAACTGTGGTGTTTGAGAAGACTCTTGAGAGTTCCTTGGACTGCAAGGAGATCAACCAGTCAATCCTAAAGGAAATCAGTCCTGACTATTCATTGGAAGGACTGATGCTGAAGCTGGAGCTACAATACTTTGGCCACCTGGTGTGAAGAACTGACTCACTGGAAAAGATCCTGATACTGGGGAAAACTGAAGGCAGGAGGAGAGTGGACAACAGAGGATGAGATGGTTGGATGGCCTCATCAACTTGATGTACATGAGTTGAGAAAGTTTCAGAGGTTAGTGATGGACAGGGAGGCCTGGCATGCTGCAGTCCATGGGGTTGCAAAGAGTTGGACACAACTGAGCAACTGAAAGGAACTGAACTGTATATATTTTCTGCTGGAGAAGGGGAAGTTTAAAAAATGGGAGAAATGGCAAAGCTTCCAACAGAGATAGACTACCAGCTGTGAGATAATAAATCATGTTTATTACTTTCAGAACTTCATTCTTTTATCAATTTTGAGTAAAATAATTGTTTTTTATGTGTTTTTGGCTCAATTTACTTGTTGCATAGGTTTTGTCTCTTTCTTCCCCTATTTTGGGTTATAGTTTGCTTTTTCTGTCATTCAGTTTGCAGCATCCCCTTGGGCTCCTTTTGCTCTTGAAATATCTTTTCATTTTTTTTAAGTTTGTTTTTAGTTGGAAGAGTTTTTTCTTACCATTGTCTCCCTTTCTGTTTAAATCTATTTTTTCCATTTTTCTCTTTTCATCCTCCTGGCCAGTTGTGATTCATTTTCATTCTTTGTGCTTTTATTTACAAGCTTCATCTCATGGTGCTTTTTCTCTGCTTCCTTTCATAATTTTCCTTTATATCTTCATAATTTATTTTTCATTTCTACAGTTAACTGTCTTATTTGACTGCCTCAGTTTTTGTGATTTCTCCCATATCAGAGTATTTTCTTTTCTTCTTTCCTTAAATTCTTCTACCAGCACTCAAACTAGTAATGCACTAAGTGGAAACAAAGGATTTCATGACATTTCCATTGCTTCCATTCCCAGCTTTTCAAAAACAAGTTGTGTGCTTTCTCAATTTTTATTTCTCTATGACTCTCCCAAACCTACTCTGCACCTACTAGTTTTATATTCCTGTTTTTCTCTCTGTTTATACCGTTTGATATCATTCTCCTCTATTACCAGGAGAACTAGGATGACTTGAACTAACTGAGGAAGAAGGAAATGCATTTTCATGCACTCCCATGAAAATGGACCCTATACACCCCATGCATTTAAACCTCACCTAGTAATTATTCAACTTCAAAGCTGGTTACTATGCCTGAGAGGTTTCTAAAACTTTTTTGGCAGAGAAAAGCAGGTGGATCAAGGGTGGAAATAATGGGGAAGGTCAAATTAGCAGGGAGAATGGCTAAGCGCCTACACAGGGATAGAGGCTGAGGAATAGAAAAGGGTTTATTGTCTTTATTGTTTTTAACCACCATGGACTTCTTGTAGTGTCCGTGACAGCTGTAACTCTCCTCAGGTTCTAGAATATCCAGGAGCCCAAACTGTACCCCCTATTGCTTTCTTGTGGAAGGAAAAGCTGAACATATCCAAATGGCTTCTTTTCTTAGCATAAGCTTCCAAAACTCTTTTGCAGAGCTCTCAAGATGCTCTTTTGTCAGCTGCCTTGTTTATTTTCTACACAGCCTAGGGGCCTGAGACCCTGTGTTCTTTTGAAAATATTTACAATCCATTGTTCCCTCCTATTTTCTAGCCTGTGTCAAGGTCACCAATTTCACCACTCAGTTGAGCTTCCATGGACCAGAAGTAGTGCTGAAGAGTATGAGGTGCTAGGCTTGCCCCCAGGGATTAGGCACAGTCCGGCTGCAGAGTGACCAAGATTAGTTCCAGGACGTCTGTTCTCATCTGTTGGACTTCCTCACTAGTAACTTCCACCATAGACATTTGCTCTGTCAGCATTTTGTAGAGTTAACGGTGCATCATTTTAGATGATGGGTACATATAGAGGCCCAACTGAGCAGATGTACTCTCTGGCCACCTAATTCTGCTAAAATTTGACAGCTCCACTTCACTAATTGATAGGGGAAGCCAGCTGGATGGCAGAGTATCTGTGGTCTGTGATCACAATCCTTGGTCCAGTCTAAGGTGATGAAGACCTCTCTAGGACATATTTCTTTCTAAAACAACTAATTGATAGGGGAAGCCAGCTGGATGGCAGAGTATCTGTGGTCTGTGATCACAATCCTTGGTCCAGTCTAAGGTGATGAAGACCTCTCTAGGACATATTTCTTTCTAAAACTAGCTTGAATAACAAATCTGCTGTGAAATAGATCTTATCCTGTTTCCTTGACATCAGTCACTTTTCAGATTTCATCCCAGAATACAAATATACTGAATAAGTTTAGTCTAAGGAGAAATATTATACATTTTAAATGGCCAATAGCAATTTATCCAGAGAAATCTAGTTTTCCACCACCCTCAAAGCCCAGTAAAAGACTAAGTGAATTCTTTTCCATAGCCAACAACTCTTGCTGATGCTTTTCCAAAGAGACACACAAACCAAGAAAAGTATATCATGAATGTCATTGAAAGTAAATTTTTTTTAATTTTATTTTATTTTTACTTTATTCTGCTTTACAGTATTGTATTGGTTTTGCCATAAGTATTGAAAAAGCTAAAATTGAAAACATCCTCACAAAATAGGAATAAGCATATGTAGTCATTTAAAGTATGGTGTGTATGTATTATCAGGATCATTTTCAGAATCAGTTTCACAATTAGGAAAAGCAAAAAAGATGATTTAGTCAGACAGGTTCCAAGTGGTTTTGTAATCTAATACTGATAAATTCTACAACCATTGTTAGCCTGCACAAATTAGAGATATGTTAAAGTCACATAGAAACATCTTCAGTTTTTGAGATAATAACTGTAATTTATTTTACATCAAACTTTTCAAATTAAACCGACATGTTTAAATGTCAGCTTCTACAATTGGCACAGAATTTTTAAGTTGTTCTAAATATCTCAAAATGGGTGATGATATATAAAAAACCTTGTGCCTCAGAAACACATGTGCCACCAAAACCAGGGAATATAGGAATAAGCATATGTAGTCATTTAAAGTATGGTGTGTATATATTATCAGGATCATTTTCAGAATCAGTTTCACAATTAGGAAAAGCAAAAAAGATGATTTAGTCAGACAGGTTCCAAGTGGTTTTGTAATCTAATACTGATAAATTCTACAACCATTGTTAGCCTGCACAAATTAGAGATATGTTAAAGTCACATAGAAACATCTTCAGTTTTTGAGATAATAACTGTAATTTATTTTACATCAAACTTTTCAAATTAAACCGACATGTTTAAATGTCAGCTTCTACAATTGGCACAGAATTTTTAAGTTGTTCTAAATATCTCAAAATGGGTGATGATATATAAAAAACCTTGTGCCTCAGAAACACATGTGCCACCAAAACCAGGGAATAAATATTGTCTAAGTGTCCTTTACGTTGTACATGTCAGCATCATTATTCATTTGTAATTATTACAGACTTTACACAGACTTTTGTAGAGAAAGATTATCAAACCACAAGACTAGGTTGCTGCTGCTGCTTCTAAGTTGCTTCAGTCATGTCCGACTCTGTGCAACCCCATAGACAGCAGCCCACCAGGCTCCCCCATCCCTGGGATTCTCTAGGCAAGAACACTGGAGTGGGTTGCCGTTTCCTTCTCCAATGGGTGAAAGTGAAAAGTGAAAGTGAAGTCGCTTAGTCATGTCCAACTACGAAGAATTAAACTTGCTGAATATTTCTTAAGGAAGTAGAATTTTTTCTATACAAACTACAGATACAGCCGTTGTTGTTCAGTCACTCAGTCTGACTCTTTGCAACCCGGTGGCCTGCAGCACACCAGGCTTCCCTGTCCAGAGTTTGCTCAGACTCATGCTCATTGAGTCGATGATGCCATCCACCATCTCATCCTCTGTTGCCTCCTTCTCCTGCCCTCTATCTTCCCCAGCATCAGGGTGATATCAAATATTTATAAATGGAATGAAAGGGAGGAGTTATGGTTCTTAATAGACTTATACCAGAAGTCCCAAAATCTTTATAAGAAAGAGGGTTGCTAGACCGGGAAGCAAGAAAAAAAAAGAATCTTTAATCTTTCAACTCTTGTTTTGAAATAATAACTGCTTTGAAAATCAAACATTTTATTCTTTTTTTTCTTTTCTTTTTTTTATTGAGTTATAAATGACATACAGCACTGTGTAAGTTTATGTATATGGTATAATGATTTGACTTTCATACATCATAGAATGATTACCACAATAAGTTTAGCGAACATCCATCATCTGATAGAGATACAAAATTCAAAGCAAAACTTTTTCCTTGTGATGAGAACTCTTAGGATTCTCTTAACTTTCATATTTAACATACAGCAGTGTTAATTTTTGATGTATGGCAAAACCAATACAATATTGTAATTAACCTCCAATTAAAATAAATAAATTTATATTTTAAAAAATGATAAATAGAATTAACACTGCTGTATATTAAATATTTTATTCTTAAGGCCCAAAATATTTTCAATAAGGAAATAATTTTAAATTTTCTATTAAATAAGAATCATAGGAGTGGGGTTTCAATTATATAAAATTCTGGATTAGTGGAGTACAAATTAAAGAGGAATTATAGTAAAATAGAAACAGATTGTGCAAGTTTAGTTTTAGAGGTACTTTAAAAACTCAGCCACAAAGCAAGATTTTGGAACACGTTATGATTATGGACTCTGTGGGCAGCGGCTCTCTTCCGAATTTGGAAAGGGGGGTGAGTCTGGGCTGCCAGGTCTTCCTTTCTCAGAGGATATCATATTGAAATGGCTTAGTGAGCTCCCCCCTAGAATTTAGTTTGAGAGGAAGATGAATTGGAACTTCAGAGTGAAAATGAGCAGTTCAGCTTTCGTCATGGGAGAAAGAGAAGTTTTATAACTGGGCACATATGATAGCCATTTACTTTGCTATTAATGCTTTTGAACCTAAGTGCATCTAGCATTACAGATATCACACAAAGAAGAGGCTCTTCTTTGTCTGGAATGAGCTCAGAGAAGGAATCCAAGTGTTTCTCAGGCGGACTTGAATTCTTTGGGCAATTTTTTCCCATCACTTCCTATTTATTGCCACTTTGGCCTCTTATTCTTCTATCACGGGCTGCATCTAGTCATATAAAGCTCACATTGTGAATTTAAAAGGAAAATAACATCTCTGACACCAATCCAAGTTCTGAACTAATTGAAATAAAGAACAGAACTCCTATACAGATCAGAAAGATTGATTGAGTAGTAATAAAGTCATCTGTTCAGTATAGTTTTGTTGTTCAGTCACTAAGCCACATTCAACTCTTTGCAGTCCCATGGACTGCACCATGCCAGGCTTCCCTGTCCTTCACTGTCTCCCAGAGTTTGCCCAGATTCATATCCACGTAGTCTGCAGGCTATCTAACCATCTCATCCTCTGCCACCCTCTTTTCCTTTTGCCTTCAATCTTTCCCAGCATCCGTGTCTTTTCCGATCAGTTGGCTCTACGTATCAGAGGGCCAAGTTACTGGGGCTTCACCTTTAGCATTGAGTGGTTAGATCTTGCAGTCCAAGGGACTCCCAAAAGTCTTCTCCAACAGTACAATTTGAAAGCATCAATTCTTTGATGCTCAGCATTCTTTATGGTCCAACTTTCGCATCCATACGTGACTAATGGAAAACCCATAGCTTTGACTATACGGACCTTTGTCAGCAAAGGGATAACTCCGCTTTTTAATACACCGTCTAGATTTATCATAGCTTTTCTTTCCAGGAGCAGACGTCATATAATTTAATGGCTGCAGTCACTGTCCACAAAGATTTTGGAACCCAAGAAAATAAAATCTGTCACTGCTTCCACTTTTTCCCTTTCTATTTACTATGAAGTGATGGGACAAGATGCTATAATTTTGTTTTCCAAATGTTGAGGTTTCCACCCCCCCTCCGGTGGATTTATTTTATTTTTTTAATTTAAATTTATTTATTTTAATTGGAAGCTACTTATTTTACAATATTGCATTGGTTTTGCCATACATCAACATGAATCCACCACAAGTGTACACGTGTTCCCCATTCTGAACTCCCTTCCCACCTCCCTCCCCGTACCATGAGTTTTAAGCCAGCTTTTCCACTCTCCTCTTTCACCCTCATCAAGAGGCTCTTTAGTTCCTCTTCACTTTCTGCCATTACAGTGGTATCATCTACTTATCTAACGTTGATTATTTTTCTCTGGGTAATCTTGATTCCAGCTTGTGATTTATCTAGCCTGGCATTTTGCATGATCTACTCTTCATAGAAGTTAAATAAACAGGGTGACACCATTTCTTCTCTGGTGACTCAGACAGAATCTGCCTGCAATGCAGGAGACCTGGGTTCAGTCCCTGGTTTGGGTGGATCCCCTGAAGAGGGAATGGCTACCCACTCCAGTAGAATTGCCTGGAGAATTCATGGACAGAGGAGCCTGGCAGGCTGCATACCATGGGGTCACAAAGAGCTGGACACAACTGAGTGACTTTCACTTGACTTCATACTCCAGGATTCCAGACTCTAGGTGAGTGATCACATCATAGTGATTATCTTAGTGATTAATACCTTTCTGTATGGTTCTTCTGTTTATTGTTGCCACTTCTTTTAATTTCTTCTAATTCTTTCAGTTCTTACCATTTCTGTCCTTTATCATGCCCATCCTTGCATGAAATATTCCCTTGATATCTCTAATTTTCTTGAAGAGATCTCTAGTCTTTCCTATTGTATTGTTTTCCTCTACTTCTTTGCGCTGTTCATTTAAGAAGGCCTCCTTATCTCTCCTTGATAATTCAGTATAGTTTGAAGTGAAGTGAAGTTGCTCAGTCGTGTCCAACTCTTTGCCACCCTATGGACTGTAGCCTACCAGGCTTCTCCGTCCATGGGATTTTCCAGGCAAGAGTACCAGAGTGGGTTGCCTTTTCCTTCTCCAGGGGACCTTCCCAGCCCAGGGATCAAACTCGGTCTCCCGCATTGCGGGCAGATGCTTTACCCTCTGAGCCATCAGGGAAGCACAGTATAGTTTGAGGTGAGGTGAAGTCACTCAGTCGTGTCCGACTCTTTGCGACCCCGTGGACTGTAACCTACTAGGCTTCTCCGTCCATGGGATTCTCCAGGCAAGAATACTGGAGTGGATTGCCATTTCCTTCTCCAGGGGATCTCCCCGACCCAGGGATCGAACTCAGGTCTCCCACATTGGGGGCAGATGCTTTAACCTCTGCGCCACCAGGGAAGCCTACAGTATAGTTTAGATACTGCCAAAATGAGCTTGACAGCATTCTTCTGAATTAAACATTCACTTCCAGAATATACACTTTTGATAGGCACATCTCCAAAAAGAAAGCAGCAGTTCAATTCCATCTGAAACTCACCAATCACCCTTCAGTGGTAAACAGAACTTAGGGGTGTTATTCTAATGTGGTGGTTCTCAAATGTGTTCCAGGGCTTGGAGATACACAAGCCCTTTCAGGAATTCAGAAGGTCAAAACTGCTTTTTTTATGATACTATTATTTGCCTTTTCACTCTCATTTTCATTTTCTCACAAGTGTGCTGCGGGGATTTCCAGAAGCTATATGACACACAGTGTTGCAACAAACTAAATGCAGAATCCAGAATCCAGCTGACTTTTATTAAGCTGTTCATTAAATCGGATTTTCAAAAATGTAAAACAAGGCCATTTGCCTCGCTGAATTTTTTCTTTAGCTTTTAAAAATCTTTTTGTCTTAAAATCATTTTAAAATTACAGAAGATAACACAAATGATTGGATGTACACTTCACCCAACTTCTTTCAACATTTCATGTAACCATAATGTTTGCAAACTATCAAAACTAAGAAATTAACATTGATACAATACTATTAATTAAACTATAGAATTTACTCAGATGTCGGCAGTTTTTACCCTAATTTCCTTATTCTGATCCGGAATCCAATTCAGGATATATCATTGCATTTTTTGTTGTTCATGTGCTGTCATGTCGATTTTTTATGACCCCAGGGACTGCAGCATGCCAGGCTTCCATGTCCATCACCATTTCCCAGAGTTTGCTCAAACTCATGTCCACTGAGTTGGTGATGCCATCCAACCATCCCATCCTTAGTATGAATGAATGTCATCCTCTTCTCTTGCCTTCAATCTTTCTCAGCATCAAGGTCTTTTCCAATGAGTCAGTTATTTGTAACAGGTGGTCAAAGTATTGGAGCTTTAGCTTCAGCATCAGTCCTTCCAATAAATATTCAGGGTTGATTTCCTTTAGGACTGACTTTTTTGATCTCCTTGCTGTCCAAGGGACTCAGTTGTCATGATAAATTTCTTTTGTCTCCTCTTATCTGTGACAGTTCTTCATACTTCCCTTGTCCTCAAGATCCTGATGCTTTTTAATAATACTGGCTAAATATTTTGGATAATGGCCCTCAATTTAAGGTTGTCTGATACTGTCTCATGATTGAATTGGCTTAATGGATTTAAGGGAAGAAAGCCTTAGAGATAGTGAAGTGTCCTTCTTTAGAAATATGTGATGTACTTCTGTCAGGTTACTGGAAATACTAAACTTGAATGTTGCACCTAGTAGGTTTCTTGGGCAAGTTACTACTTTTCTTTTTTTATTCAATAAATATTTTGTCTATGCAAATACTCTTTTTCTTGTTAAATTTTGCCAACTAATTTTAGCATTAATGAATGGATGATGGATCCTTCCTGAAACAATTACTCTGGTGTTCTAATGCTGATTTTCTATTTCCCTCATTCCATCTACTTTTTAAATTTAAATTATTTTAAGGTTTTCTTTATCCTTCACATGTTTATTTATTTAATTATTCATTTATATCAATATGGATCATAGACATTAATTTTATCCTTTGGATCGCATAAAATATTATCAGTAATTTATTGCTCAAATTGTTCCATCTTTGGCCATTGGTAATTCTTTCATCTTGGCTCATGAATTCTTTTGTGACATTCTTCTTTCTGACTCTACAAAATGTTCCAGATTCATTTTGTACTTTTTCTGCCATAGCCCTAGTATCATCCAGTTCTCAAGGAACCCTAGTTCCTCTTACCAGAGAAGGTATTTAGACACTGAGATCTCTGATTTCTGGGTGTGCTCATTGCTACAAGAGTGTCACAGTTTCTAGACCCTAGAGCAAAGATATATTTATGTATATCAGTTCAGTTCAGTCACTCAGTCGTATCCAACTCTTTGAGACCTCATAGACTGCAGCATGTCAGGCCTCTCTGTCCATCACCAACTCCTGGAGTTTATTCAAACTCATGTCCATTGAGTCAGTGATGCCATCCAGCCATCTCATCCTCTGTCGACCCCTTCTCCTCCCACCTTCAATCTTTCCCAGCATCACGCTCTTTTCCACTGAGTCAGTTCTTTGCATCAGGTGGCCAAAATATCGGAGTCAGCTTCAGCATCAATCCTTCCACTGAACACCCAGGACTGATCTCCTTTAGGAAGGACTGGTTGGATCTCCTTGCTGTCCAAGAGACTCTCAAGAGTCTTCTCCAACTTTATGGTTCAAAAGCATCAATTCTTTGGCACTCAGCTTTCTTTATAGTCCAACTCTCACATCTGTACATGACTACTGGAAAAACCAAAACTTTGACTAGATGGACCTTTGCTGGCAAAGTAATGTCTCTGCTTTTTAATATACTATCTAGGTTGGTCATAGCTTTTCTTCCAAGGAGTAAGCATCTTTTAATTTCATGGCTGCAATCACCATCTGCAGTGATTTTGGAGCCCCCAAAATAAAGTCTGCCACTATTTCCATTGTTTTCCCATCTTTTTGCCATGAAGAGATGGAACCAGATGCCATGATTTTAGTTTTCTGAATGTTAAGTTTTAAATTAACTTTTTCACTCTCCTCTTTCACTTTCATCAAGAGGCTCTTTAGTTCTTCACTTTCTGCTGTAAGAGTGGTGTCATCTGCATATCTGACTTTATTGATATTTCTCCTGGCAATCTTGATTACAGTTTGTGCTTCATTCAGTCCAGCGTTTCTCATGGTGTACTCTGCTAACTCTGAATCCAATCCAGCATTACAAAGCTTATTCTAGAATCTCTCCTTGGCTTATTTGTAACTACTTTATGTTACAGTGAGAAATTAACTACTTATTTATTCTACTGTAATAAACATGTAAAGGAAATTCAGAATTTCTAAGTAGACTTCTGTGAGAAACAACTTTACCAACTAAAATACAATGTTTGCATAAAATTATTTTTTCCTTTAGCCTGACAGTATTCAATAAATACCATTTCCAAAGTTAGATCAACTCTTTGTTCCATACCTTTTTAAATTGTCCTTAGGTCATATATTTGTAGCATATTCAATACAGTTATCATAGTCTATATTCCATCTTGGGTTCCCCTATGTTCTGGTTGTTTTTGTTATTAGTTTATATACAATAAAATTCAGTCATTGTGCTGTGCAGGTCTACAGATTTTGACAAACCCGCAACCAGGACACTATACAGAATAGTCCCAACACTCCTAAATATCCCTCATCCTGTTATAGTCAATCCCTCTACTCCTTGCTTCCTCCCCCGGGAATGCCTAGAAACCAATGATATGCTTTCCATCCCTATAGTTTTGCCTTCTCCAGAATGTTATATTTTGCATCTGAATTCTTTTATTTGGTGAAATGAATCCATGTTCTGCTTTTTTTTTTTAATGAATCAATAGTTTGTTGTTTTAACAAACAGCTTTCCATTGTATTGATTACCACAGTTTGTTTATCCATTTATTCACTGAAAGACATCTGAGTTGTTTCTAAGTTTGAGCAACTATGAATAAAACTATTAGGAACATTCACATATGGGTTGTGTGCAAGTCCAATTTATCATTTCTTTTCTTCTTTAGGTTGTTCTATGATATAATATTTAAAATTCTTTGGCAAGCCAAAGATCACACAAATTCTTCTATGTTTTCTTCTAGAGTTTTTGTAATCTTAGATTTTACATTTATGTTTGTGATCTATTTTGAGTTAATTTTTATAAGATGTAAACTAGAAGTTGATTTGGCCCTTTTTTATTGTAAGGCTGGGAACAGACTTCTTTCAGTTTTCTATATCCTGGTATGTAAACAGAAGCTTACTAAATTGTTCCTTTTTTAAAATATAGTTACTTTCCTTTTTCTCCCACTTGCTTGGTTTTTTAAAAAACTTTATTGAGATAACTTTGGCATATAAAAATTACATATTTTTAAAGTGTACAACTTGATGTTTTGATAAATGTATATATGCTGAAAAGATCTCCAAGATCAAGATAAATAACTTATCATTATAAATACATAGTTACCACTGTGTGTATGTGTGTGTGTTCATGTGTGTGTGTTCATGTGTGTGTGTCAAGATGATTTAACTTAAGGTCTATAAAAATATATTATTTATGTTAGTAGGCAATAGGTATAGTATGGTTATATTTAAATAAGTAAACATTCAAAACAAAAAAAATTTTTTTTATTTCTAATGTGGGGTGACTTCACTTCTTTCCAAGATGAAGAAACAGGGTTATATATATACCCTCCTACCTTAAATAACTTAAAAAAAAAGAACAACAATTTTAGACATTAGGCAACAAGTAATATAGTACTGTGACACTAAGAGAGGGGAAATAGGCACACAGAGTCCAATAACTGCCTCAGCTTACTTCCTTGAGGCTATTTCCTCAAGGCAGCAAAGAATAAACCTAGGTGAAGCCCAACCATCTCTTTTAGTTCAGAAAGTGAATCTGGGACATTAAGAAGGGTAGGGCAACTAAAATTTTTAGGGAAGAATGCTAGAGAACACAGGAAATATGCAGAGAAGCCCAGCAAGTCTTCAGCTGAGTACTAATGAGTGAATGCATAAAAACATATGAAACAAAAAGTGAACAGATGGACAAACAAACAAAATCCAAAGAGAAAGCAATACACAACACTGGAAAAGAACTATCTGGAAGGAACTCTCAGAAGAATCCATAGAGCTCATACATAACCAGGAATAGTTCATGTTCCCATGAGTCAGGCTTAAAAAAAAGAAAGGAAAAGGAAAAATCTATAATATGTAAGGCATAAGGTATAATACTCACAAGTGCTTGGAATCTGTAGTGAAACAAAGTTCAGTTGAGTTCATTCACTCAGTCATGTCTGACTCTTTGCAACCCCATGGACTGCAGCACACCAGGCTTCCCTGTACATCACGAGCTCCTGGAGCTTGTACCAACTCATGTCCATTGAGTCAGTGATGCCATCCAACCATCTAATCCCCTTCTCCTCCTGCCTTCAATCTTTCCCAGCAACAGGGTCTCTTCACAAGTCAGTTCTTTGCATCAGGTGGCCAAAGTATTGGAGTTTCAGCTTCCACATCAGTCCTTCCAATGAATATTCAGGACTGCTTTCTTTTAGGATGGACTGGTCTGATCTCCTTACTGTCCAAGGGACTCTCAAAAGCCTTTTCCAACACCTCAGTTCAAAAGCTCAAAAGTTCATCAATTCTTTGACACTCAGTTTTCTTTATAGTCCAAATCTCACATTCATACATGACTACTGGAAAAACCAAGCAATTAGCCTTAGAAGGCTATGGCACCCTACTCCAGTACTCTTGCCTGGAAAATCCCAGGGACAGCAGAGCCTGGTGGGCTGCAGTCTATGGGGTCACACAGAGTCAGACATGACTTAAACGACTTAGCAGCGCAGCAAAAGTTGTTTTAGTCTTAGTTAACAAAGATATAAAGCACACCTCAAAAAGATTAAATTATTTACCACCAACTTAGCTATGTCTCAGAATAAAGCTCAAAATATTTTTAAATATATCAATATCCAGCATCCAATGAGCTAAAATTCACAGTGTCTGCATTCAATAAAAAAATGACTGAGCATGCAAAAAAGCAAGATAATATGATTCATATTGAAAATGCCAGCATATTTCTCATCAGAAATAAAGGCAAAATAAAGACTTTTTAAGATATATAAAACTTTTTAAGATATATAAAAAAATCAGCAGCAACACCTGCACTGTAAAAGATGATAAAGTCCTCAGGCAGGGAAAATAACATTGGAGAGAAACACGTATGTACATGGAGAAATGAATAGCACTGGAGATAGTAAATACTTGGGTAAAAATATAATATATTTATCTAAATTTCAACATCATTTTAAAGTAAAAGTAATATAACATATGAGGGGATTTATGAATAATGTAAAATAAAAAGATCTGACAACCCTGGGACACAGACTGGGAGAGGAAATAGAGGAGTATACATCTTAAGATTCTTATAATGTATCTGAATATATATGCTGCTGCTGCTGCTGCTGCTAAATCACTTCAGTTGTGTCCAACTCTGTGAGACCCCATAGAAGCA
Organism: Madoqua kirkii; assembly: GCA_006408675.1. Classification (NCBI taxonomy): domain Eukaryota; kingdom Metazoa; phylum Chordata; class Mammalia; order Artiodactyla; family Bovidae; genus Madoqua; species Madoqua kirkii. Next base: position 26,307 of record SJYC01107039.1, on the reverse strand, counting down.
GCCCAGCAGGCTCTGCCGTCCGTGGGATTCTCCAGGCAAGAACACTGGAGTGGGTTACCATTTCCTTTTCCAATGCATGGAAGTGACAAGTGAAAGTGAAGCCACTCAGTTGTGTCTGACTCCTAGTGACCCCATGGACTGCAGCCTACCAGGCTCCTCCATCCATGAATATATATATATATAATATTACTTATATGTAGATTCTAATAAGTTGAGTGCATATACTATCAACCCTAAAGCAACCACTGGAAAAATAGAAAATACATAGTTATTGTATTATTTTCTTATTGTACCTGTAGCAATTTACCACAAAATTAGTGAAAGTGACAAATCTATTCTCTCACAGTTCTGGAGGTCAAAATTCTAAAATGGGTCGACAGAGCTGGGTTTCCTCTGGAGGCTTCAGGGGAGAATCTGTTTCCTTGCATTTTCTAGCTCCTAAAATAAGACTACATTCCTTGCTTCATGTCCACTCCTCTATTTTTGAAGCTATCATCACAGAATTATCTCATCTCCAAACTTCTGTCTCCTTCTGCTAAGGACTCTTGTGATTACCAAAAGCCCACCCAGGTAGTCCTGATCTATGCCTTAATCTTCACATGGTATTCTCCTGTGTCCCTAGCAGCCATAATGCATTGGGAATCCATTGTACTTCATTATGACCTTGTTTTAATTATTTACATCTGCAATTTATAGTTTCAGATTAGGACTTCAACATATAAATTTTGAGATCAACCCAAACACAAATTAACAAACCTTACCCAATAATAAGTAAATAACTTGAATAGCCTCATACCTGTTAAACAAATTGAATTTCTATTCAGAAAACTTGCTGTTGTTCTGTTGCAAAGTCATGTTCAACTCTGCAACCCAACTCTGCACTCACGGTCTATAGCACACTAGGCTTTCTTGTCCCTCACCATCTCCTGGAGCTTGCTGAAAATCATGCTCATTGAATTAGTGATGCCATCCAACCATCTCATCTCTACCACTACTCACAGGAAATTCAAGAACTGGATAGCTTCGTTGGTGAGTGTACTACCAATAAGTAATAAAGAGACACTAAACAGACACTTCATGAAAACTGAAGAAGTGAGAATAGTTTTCAATATATGTATGGATAAGAAAGCTGTGTTATATATACACAATGGAGTATTACTCAGCCCTTAAATAGAATAAATTTGACTCAGTTCTAATGAGATGGATGAAACTGGAGCCTATTATCCAGAATGAAGTAAGCCAGAAAGAAAAACACCAATATAGTATACTAATGCATATATATGGAATTTAGAAAGATAGTAATGATAACCCTGTAAGTGAGACAAACTCAAGACCAATGTGCCCTGGTGGAGAGTCTGACTAAACTTGGTACACTAGAGAAGGGAATGGCAAATGGTTGAGTATGGCAAATGATTCTTTCCTTGAGAACCCCATGAATAATATGAAAAGGCAAAAAGATATGACACCAGAAGGTAAGCACACCAGGTCCGTTGCTGTCCAATATACCACTGGGGAAGAGTGGAGACATAGCTCCAGAAAGAATGAAAAAGCTGGGCCAAAGTGGAAACAACTCTCAGTTACAATTGTGTCTGCTGGTGAAAGTAAATTGTGATGCTGTAAAGAACAATATTGCATAACCTGGAATGTTAGGTCTTTGAATCGAGGTAAATTGGACATGGTCAAAGAGGAGATGGCAAGAGTGAACATCCACATTCTAAGAATCAGTGATCTAAAATGGACAGGAATGAGAGAATTTAATTCAGATGATCATTTTATCTATTACTGTGGGCAAGAATCTCTTAGAAGAAATGTTGGCAAAGTGATGTCTCTGCTTTTTAACATGTGGTCTAGGTTTGTCATAGCTTTCCTTCCAGAGAGCAAGTGTCTTTTAACTTGATGACGGAAGTGAAAAGTGGGTTGTGTGTGTGTGTCTGTGTCTATGTGTGTGTACGCATGTGTCTGTAGAAGTTATTGGCCTGATGATGTAAAACTTATTTTTATTACTTTTAAATTATCTTTTAAGATACCACACCTCCAGTGCTGCAGAGGCATAAGAGCATCTGTCTTTGAAGTCAGATAGGATGTGAATAATATATAAAGCTCATTTACAGTATGACATTGGGCTTGCAGTTTTACTCATTTTCTTCACTTTAAAATGGGTTAATGAGAAAATAAAGTCTCAAATTGCTGTGAGTTTTCAATACAATAATGCATATTAATAGCTAATTAAATTTCTGAAACATAAAATAGTGGTTAATAGATAGCTCTTCTTGACTGTTGATTGTATTTCTATTGATGAAAATAGGAAAATCAAAGAGATAAGGCTAAGTAACAGATAAATAAGATATTTAGTAGGAGAGGCAAAGAGGAATTGGTGAGGAAAAGTATCCTGAAAAAATACACAATGTTCAATGAATGTCTGAAACATGCAAGCTTGAAAAAAGTGGATGATTGGTTGAACAGACATTATTTAGAGTCTAAGATTCCTGAATATTCATTGGAAGGGCTGATGTTGAAGCTGAAACTCCAATACTTTGGCCACCTGATGCAAAGAACTGACTCGAAAAAGACTCTGATGCTGGGAAAGATTGAAGGCTGGAGGAGAAGGGGATGACAGAGGCATGAGATGGTCGGATGTTATCACTGACTCAATGGACATGAGTTTGAACAAGCTTCAAGAGTTGGTGATGGACAGGGAAGCCTAGCATGTTGCAGTCCATGGGGTCACAGAGAGTTGAACATGACTGGACTGATGATGATAAAAAATATTTCAAAGATATAATTGTGTTTATTGCTTCTCTTTTCCAAATCCCAGCTCTTTCCCATGTAAACATCTTTCATTTTCTGGTAATACTAATGCTCTTTACAATTTTTTTTAAGTTTTACTTTTATTTTATTTATTTTTTTATTTAATACTTTATTCTATTTTACAATACTGCATTGGTTTTGCCATACATTGACATGAATCAGCCATAGTTGTACACGATCTCCCAATGACGAAGCCCCTTCCCACCTCCCACCCCACACCATCTCCCCAGATCATCCCGTACACTAGCCCCAAGCATCCTGTATCCTGTATTGAACGTTTCATTGCAGCATTGTTTATAATTTCCAGGACATGGAAACAACCTAGATGTCCATCAGCAGATGAATGGATAAGAAAGCTGTGGTACATATACATAATGGAGTATTACTCAGCCCTTAAAAAGAATAAATTTGACTCAGTTCTAATGAGATGGATGAAACTGGAACCGATTATACAGAGTGAAGTAAGCCAGAAAGAAAAACACCAATACAGTATACTGACACATATATATGGAATTTAGAAAGATAGTAATGATGATACTGTAAGTGAGACAACATAAGAGACACAGAGGTATAGAATGGACTTTTGGCCTCTGAGGGAGAGGGAGAGGGTGGGATGATTTGGGAGAATGGCACCGAAACATGTATACTATCATATAAGAAATGAAGCGCCAGTCTATGTTCAATACAGGATACAGGATGCTCTTTACAATTTAATAGATGATTAATGTAGCTAAAGTATGCTTTACAATATACAATTAGAAGAGGTACCTAAATATAAAAGGTCAGGGTAGCTTTATCTTAGCTCTGTTGCCAACTGAATATATTAATTATACTAATTTTCCCTCAAATATCTTTCAGTAGGTTCGATGTATATCATTTATTATAAAATTATATAACTTATTAAAACATGTGGTCTACACACTATTTTTCTATGTTTGGTTTCCTGTACAACAATTTAAAACTTAATAGTTAAATATTCTTCTTGTAGATGACTGTTCATGGCTTCATACATAACCCAGGTTCGATCCCTGGTTTGGAAAGATCCCCTGAAGATGGAAATGGCAACTCATTCCAGTATTCTTGCCTGGGAAATCTGAGGGACAGAGGAGCCTGGTGTGCTACAGTCCATGAGATCAGAAAAGAGTCAGACCCAACTTAAGGGACTGAACAATAGCAGTTAGACTGTTTGAGTCTAAAACGTATACTCTATACACACTGCTTTTAAAGCCCAGCCATTTAATTTGAGAGAAGATACAATATATAATGGAAAGGGTCATTTCAAAATCTACACTTGATGTCCCAGCTCTCCAGAGGATGGTTATTCACCACTGTTTTGTTTAACTCATGTGTGGAAACAATAACATGCTGTAACTAATGAAGTATGAGGAGAAGTGATATGTTACTCCTTGTCTGAAGCTTTAAGAACCAAAATTTAACTTGCTATTAATCTCTTTCTCTTGGCTTAGAAAACTGTGTATTCTCTATCTCCGTGCAGTTCTATCATCCTGGATGATGTACTGCAGGCAAATGGCAAGGGAAAATGACATACTTTTGAATTTGAAGGCTGCTGAGATTTTAGGACATTTTGTTTCTACAGACTATCCAGAGCAGCAAGACTAATACAATGAATGAGAAATGCATAAATAGTCATAAAGCGTTCTTCCTGTTTTTAAACTGAACTTTTTTTTGGCATTGATGGCTGCCTGCAATGTGGGAGACCTGGGTTCATTCCCTGAGTTGAGAAGATCCTCCAGAGAAAGGAACAGCTACCCACTCCAGGATTTTAGCCTGGAGAATTCCATGGCCTGTGTAGTCCATGGAGTTGCAAACAGTCAAACACGACTGACTGACTTTCACTTCACTTTCAATTTTGTTGATTAAAGTATATCTTCATTTTTCTTAAATTTCAGAAGAAACATGTTTATGACAATAGATTTAAGCAACACTGGTAGGCCTGCTGCTGCTGCTAAGTCACTTCAGTCGTGTCCGACTCTTTGCGACCCCATAGACGGCAGCCCACCAGGCTCCTCCGTCCCTGGGATTCTCCAGGCAAGAACACTGGAGTGGGTTGCCATTTCCTTCTCCAATGATGAAAGTAAAAAGTGAAAGTGAAGTCACTCAGTCGTGTCTGACTCTTTGCGACCCCGTGGACTGCAGCCTACCAGGCTCCTCCATCCATGGGATTTTCCAGGTAAGAGTACTGGAGTGGGGTGCCATTGCCTTCTCCGACTGGTAGGCCTATGGTAAGGTAAATGTGATTGATTTCTATTTATTAGCCCAAGTTTATTCAAAAGGACTCAGAATTTATCTTTTCAAATACATGCCATATTTATACAAATATATATGTAGGTATTTATTTACCCACCATTGTATTACATTTTTACAATGACCTGCAACTTCCCCTTTTCGTGTGTTGTTTTTGTTTTTTTTGGAATGTGTATGAGTCTCCACATAAGGTATTCACTGTTACAAGTCTTAGCATTGGGTTTTCTTATCAATTAAATTTATAGAAGTATTGGCAAAATTCCCACTAAAATTGCACATATTTTACAGTCTCCAAAGATCAGAATGTCATTGTATATTTAATAAAATGACAGGATGATTTTCTTTCAATCCTTGAGGGACATTTTTTACCTCAAATTTTAACTTGATTTTTTCTATAAAATTATGAGTAAAACTATGAAGAAAATATGAAGCATGAACATTTCTTCCTTACCATTGTGTATCAAAAGATGTACCAAAATACTAAAATTTAAAATTGGTTGGATTTTGAGAGCAAAGGGTAGAGGAGTACAAAACAAAAAGTAATTTTTACACTGACTGTGAATTATACCCTTAATATAGCAAACATTTCAACTGAGACCTTCATGCAGAAACAAACAAACAAAATTGCCAGCAAGACAAAGAAAAGTGGAAAGATTTGGATTAAAAATAGTTTCTATTCATTCATCTTAGAGAAAGTAAGAGTATTGAAATAGTGGACTGAGTTATTGATAGCACTGATGAAGAAACTTGGGTCAAAGTGCAGAAATTGTATTGCACATTGAGCTGGCATGAAAAGCCTTTAAAAATGTACAAAAAACATGAAAATAAAAATGAATTTCTAAAATTACATGAATCAAGCACTTTAAAACATGATATAATCAGAAATCAACAGATTGTTTACACTTGGACGTATAAATGCCCAGAATTAATACAATGAAATTTATTTACAAGTCAATATTTGAGTTATTTTAGGGAAAAGTCAATGAACATGAACTTGGGCAAACTCCAGGAGACAGTGAGGGACAGAAAGGCCTGGCGTGCTGCAGTCCTTTGGGTCGAAAAGAGTCAGACATGACTGGGCAACTGAACAACAAAGGAAAAACTCAACTGAAAGAGAAAGATGAATATTCACACATATTAACTTAATTACTATTAATTTTATTTGAAGCAAAATCATTCATTCATTTTAACAGTAGGAATGATAACTGCAAGGATAGAGGTATATGTACTCTTATAACTGAGGGATGCCATTGTTTCTTTGTAAAAGTTCAAAATTATTGTCCATAGGGGAGATAATAAATCAACTGTATTTTTATTTTCCTTTGAGCAAATATTGAGGTTCATTTTGTGAAATCTTCAAGAATTAGTGTGAATAGTAAAAAGTCTGGTTTAGAGATAATATCAAATGACATGAGCAAACATACATAAATTATTTAATAAAATATGTATCACATAATAGATACAAAATAAGTGACTTTTTTATAACTTATAATTTATACTTAAATTACTAAATATTTAAGAGTCATGCACAGGTATAAATAAGAAAGAACATTGGAAAAAGAAGAGGAAATAACTTTTCATGTGTTTATAAACTAAAAGATTGCTTTTCATTACCACAGTACTAGACTCATTAGCTCAAATCCCTACTCTAACAAAATCCTAAATGTGTTGGACTAGAAATGTTATAGCTTCAAGTCCACTCAAGAAACTAATGCACTGTAAATGCTGGCAATTTGGAACGTCAACATGGCCAAGATAGCACCATCAGTTCAGTTCAGTTCAGTCGCTCAATCAAATCCGACTTTTCTCGAACCCATGAATTGCAGCACGCCAGGCCTCCCTGTTCATCACCATCTCTCGGAGTTCACTCAGATTCACGTTCATTGAGTCCGTGATGCCACCCATCCATCTCATCGTCTATCGTCCACTTCTCCTCCTGACCACAATCCTTCCCAGCATCAGAGTCTTTTCCATTTTCATCACAAAAAATAGAAACAAAAATTTTTAATAAATTTTAGTAAATTGAACCAAAAATATATGAAAAAGATAACACATGATGAAAAAAATGGAGTTTATCCTAGGAATACAAGGCTGGTGCTATGTTTGGTAATCAATGGATACAACAGGCTAAAGTATAAAAACCATATGATCATTTCAATAGAAACAGAAAAAACAAAAGTTAACATCCATTCGTTATTAAAAAAAAAAAAAAACTCTCAGCAAGTTAGGAAAGCAAGAAACTTCCCCAACTTGATAAAGATCATTTACAAAAGTCCTAGAACTAACATCATAGTTAATGGAGAAATGCTGAATGCTTCCTCACTAAGAAAGGGGACAAGATAAGGACATTTGCTCTCATTGCCTCTATTCAATATCAGACTATAGTCTGAGCCAGTGTAATAAGGCAATAAAAATAAATAAAAAGCACGTAGATTGCCAAGGAAGCAATAAAACTGTCTTTATTCACAGACAATACGATTGTCTATGTAGAAAATTCCAAAGAATCTACAAGAAAAATTAGAAAAAGCTCTCAGCATCATAAATGAGTTTATCAAGACTACAGGACACAAGATCAATGTACAAAAATCAAATAAAGTTTATACAAGCCAAGGAATACTCTTACTTTTAAAAAATCAAGTGAAGTTCTATATGAATGAATGATCAGAAACTGAAATATTTAAAGAATCATTTATATTAACACCAAAAACATAAACTCAGTTCAGTTCATTTCAGTTGCTCTGTCGTGTCCAACTCTTCGTGACCCCATAAATTACAGCACACCAGGCCTCCATGTCCAACACCAACCCTCGGGGTTCACTCAAACTCACTTGCAGGTCAGTGATGCCATCCAGCCATCTCATCCTGTCATCCTCTTTTCCTCTTGCCCCCAGTCCCTCTCAGCATCAGAGTCTTTTCCAATGAGTCCACTCTTCACATGAGGTGGTCAAAGTACTGGAGTTTCAGCTTTAGAATCATTTCTTCCAAATAACACCCAGGACCGATCTCCTTTAGAATGGACTGGTTGGATCTCCTTGCAGTCCAAGAGACTCTCAAGAGTCTTCTCCAGCACCACAGTTCAAAAGCATCAAAGTACTTAGGTATAAATATACGAAAATGCATGTGAAATATATACACTGAAAGTTAAAACACTGATAAAAAAGATCAAAGAATGCATATATTGTAAATATGTCAAGAGATTGGAAGACTCAATGGATGCTCAATGTCAGTTCTCCACAAACTGCTCAAAAGATTCAATGCAATTTTGATCAGAATTCCAGAATAACTTTTTGTAGAAATTGGTGAGTTGACTCTAAAATATATATGATGTTAAAGAAACTAGAGTAGCCAAAGGAAGAATAAAGAATTCATGTTACTTAATTTCATGACTTACTATATAAGGCTACAATAATCAAGAGAGTATGGTGTTAATGAAAGATAGGCATACAGACCATTGGATCAGAAAAAAAAAAATGTCCAGAAATAGACCTATTCATATATAAATGAAGAAGTTTCAACTAAGGGGCAAAAATAGTTCAGTGAAGAAATGATGCTCTCTTCAACAGAATATGCTGGAAAATTTGGATTACCATGTGCCAAAAATAAGAGTTCTGACCCATATCTTGTACTCTTTACAAAAATTAACTCAAAAATAGATCATAGACTTAATTTTGCATAAAACTTTTTATAAAAAGGGTAAAATTTACTTTCTGCCTTAAAAATGAATAGAAAAATTCTAATATGAGAAATATTAGCAGCTAGAACTCACATGCACAGTTCTTTTAGCAGTCCCAAACTTCTTGTAACATATAGGGATCCTCAAAATGAAAAGATGGAGAATAACAATCTAATGAAAATTTCTTCACATAGACAAGTGAACAATGAACATTCTTATCACATTTAATCCATATATCAACCACATAGGTTAACTTCATTTTAGAAACAAAAAAACTGAGGATAAAACATTAATTCATGTGTCCATGGCCACATAAGTGGCAGAATTGTAGATCAGTCCAAGACTGTGAAGTGAAGTCGCTCAGTCGTGTCCGACTCTTTGCGACCCCATGGACACCAGGCTCCTCCGTCCATGGGATTTTCTAGGCAAGAGTACTGGAGTGGGTTGCCTTTTCCTTCTCCAGGGAACTTCCTGACCCAGGGATCAAACCTAGGTCTCCTGAATTGTGGACACACACTTTACCGTCTGAGCCACCAGGGATCCAAGACTATCTGATTTCAAAGCCCATGTTCTTTCCTCTGCATCATGGGAAGAGCCAGTAAATGCCCTCAGTTCAAGGGGATGGAGAATGCTTTCGCATTCTGTTATGCAGTCAGAGACTTCACGTCGTAGGTCTGCTCCATGGGACAAGCTTCCCAGATGGGAAAGGGAAGGGGGAGGTGGTGGTATGGTATAGACAACCGGCACTGCCAGAAACAGCCTGTGAAAATTTCATTGCCTTCTTTGGAGAACAAAGGAGAATAGGGAGGGGGAAGTTGGGCATTTTGGAGACCACCCACCCACCGTGCCTTTTTCCAAAGGTCTGAAGACCATGGATGAGATGACAGGTGCAGAGTCATCAAAGATTTGGTGTGCATTTTTCATGCATGAAACAAAGAGGGCAGTATTAATGCCTTGGGAAACAGACATAGACTTTCCTAACCCCAAGACCTTTTCTGGAAGCATAGAAGATTAAAATTATTTCCATAGCATTTGGTCAAATTTTGCTTTTTCACTCTTTCTTTTATGCAGTTTTCCACAGACAACATGATATATAAAATTGCAACAGATTCAATCTACAGAAGCAGACATATGAATCTGGCAGTCTCCTATTAAGTCAAAACACTGATCTGCATTTTTTTGTAGAACAATGTTATACTTCTCCCTAAATTTATTTCTGCTTTGGAAAATATAATTTTCATAATCATATGTTAACATGAAAAGGGCTTGTTATTATATTTTAAATAAATTACTATTTTAAAGATTTACACATTTTAATTTTTAATATGGTAATTATCAACAGATAGAACCTATGTAAACAAAAGCCCTTTGGAGGCCTCAATTTTCAAGAGCATGGCAAGTCTTTAAATCAAATAGTGTGAGAATCACTCATCTAATAGAGTCATTTTTAAGGGATTAAGTTGAAGCTCACAGAGTAGAAACAAACTGCCTGAAGCAACTATTACCTGTCAGAGGCAAACTCAAAACCAGGACTTCCCAATCCTGATGTCCCATCACACCCTCTGACCCTCTCTCTTCTGCCTTTTCTTTCTCCATCCTATCCACCTAACTACAGCCAAAGTTTCAAAAACACATAAATCACTTAAAAAAAAAAACATATCTGACCTCACTCACAACACGGGTCACAAATTGTCACAAGCCATGCTGACCTGCCCTCCTGGACACAGATGACTCCTTCATTCTCACCTGGTTTGGAACTACTGTAAACAGAACTCATTGTCTTCCAGAAGCCAATGATTGAAAACAGACGTTGAATCTCTACACCATTCCAGGGTGGTCCTCATGAAGCTTTTTCCCTTCAGCTCTGTTTCTAAATTCTGCTTCCCTCCTGTTATTCACTGGCATGATAATGCATTTGCATGAATTTAGAATTTCTACAGATGAAGTCTGGAAAGCTTAGCCTATGTCAAGGTTATTTAGAGAGTAGAAGGAATGTGTCTTAGTATGAGGGGTGGCAGGAAGGATGCCATATTTCCATCTGTTCATTCACCAGCAAAGAATGTGTGTTCTTTGGGAAAAAAAAAAAAGACGTCATTTAAATGGCTGTTAATGGATAGACTCTGGATCCACTGGGGAATTTCTTCTGCCTTCCATTGGTGCCTAGAAAAATAAAAGAATCAGAAAAGAAAATTCCAAAGGCATATTTATTTCAACTGGTAACAAGATCGGCTTCCTCTAAGATAAATTCAGGTTTATTTGAATGTTGAGACTAATTATTTGACAAACATCTTTAAAGGAACACAGTTATCCAGTTCACAAAATCAGTGCTGAATTAGGAAAGATCAGGGGCACGTCTATTAGCGGTCCTCTCTGCCTTCTGCTGCCCCGTGTACAAAGCTGTGTGGCTCCCGGACTGAAGGCATTGCATGATTGAGCAATCTGGCTACGTCTGGGCTCGATTCTTCATCATTTGCTCACAGGGCCAGTGCCTCAGTGTTCTGAGCGTTATAGCTAGTGACTAAATGGAATTGCCCAATATGTTCTCTCTAGGGTGCCTGACATCCCACATAAGTCACTCATTTCCCTCAAAATAATGCCCAGATATTCCTAATAACTCATTGCAATTTTGTCCTCTTCTTTCTTTTAACTTTTTTCTTTTCATATATCCTTAACATGAACATTTGATGGAAGGGATGTTTTTGTAGGAGACAAACACATCCATTGATGTGTTTCTATCACACAATCTTTTGTCCATCCCTTCCTCAGGATGGCTCAGTGACTGATTTCAGTAACTAAGTACCAATCTAGGAGGAAGTTTTCAGATCTGCTATTAATTAATTATGCTTTCCCCTATGCTTAGATTATTCCTGAAGAATAAATACCTAAACAACTGATGACAATGTGCCCGGGCATGTGTGCATGCTAAGTCACTTCAATAATGTCTGACTCTTTGTGATCCTATGGACTATATCCCACCAGGCCCCTCTGCCCATTGGATTCTCCAGGCAAGAATACTGGAGTAGGTTGCCAAGCCCTCCTCCCAGGGTATCTTCCAGACCCAAGGACTAAACCACATCTCTTGTGTCTCTTGTATTGGAAGGTGGCTTCTTCACCACTAGCACCACCTGAGAAGCCCAATGGTATGCTCACCCTTTCCCAAAGGCATTAAAGATCCAGTGTACCTTAGCTGAGCCTACAAACTACCACAGAGGCAGGCTTTGTACACTCTTGCATAGGGCCATTTTCGTGGAGCACTGACTAGCTGTGCAATAAAGGAAAAGAAAAGGGATCAAGTTTCCATGCCCACTACCTACCGAGAAAGGCCAGATTACCCTTCCATGCTTCTTATTTTTCCACCGGACTTTCCAAAGATGTTTCACTTAACAGGAAGCATTTATTACTGTGAACACAAAATGAATGAAATTTACAAAACGGCAGTCACTGTTTAGAAATGGTTTTAACCACTTGCTTACTTGAAAATCAGCAATGGAGCAAAAAATACTTTGGCAGTGTGTATACTATATAAATGCTATGTATACTGTAAATGCTGTAGCAGTCAAGTTGTGCACATGGGTGTTTCTAGTTAAACAGTGACCTTCTGTGCACACCATGTCTTAGCGGGTGTAAAAAGAGGGCAAGGAAAGCCAGACTTGGGACCTGAATTGTTCAGCTCTTTTTGCAGAAAAGTGCCAAAGTAGTGCTTCATCTCCAAATCCATTTTTCACTAATCGTAGAAGAATCATTGCACTATCCTGAAAGCCAGAGCAACGCCAGACTATGTTCAGAAACAGTGCAGATTTGACAAAGATAATTTATGTCTTTATTTTAAACATTTAACAATTAATTGCCTCTGAGAATCACAGTTGTCCAGACGGTCTATGAGGAACACATGAGCCACACTGCAGGCAACTCCAAGTCTGCACAATTGCTTGAGGACTATGCCAAACAGCCAAATGCTGCTGATGGAAAATGTGACCATCAGCACATTGGCATGTGACTGCCGTGACTCCAATCCAGGAAGGGAAGGGGGTGGGGGCTGGGCTCGGGCAGCCTCCCCCTGCAGAGGTAGTGATAGAGACCCCACAAAAGGAAAAGTTAACACACACAGCCCCCAAAACCATTCATGTAAGTTGAATGAATTCACTTTGAATTCTCTTTATCTCATACTTGGCAAAAAACAGTTAAAAACAAAAAGGCTGATGACCTTAACTACAGTTTTTTCCTTCCTTCAAACAAATCACTTTTCCTTTGTGTATTTTCCTTCAAAAGAACTCTATGCTTTATTCACAAAGAATAACTTGAGATTCCAGTGTATTATTTAGGGTGGGAAAGCTGGCAGCTAAAGCCAAAAGCCCCATGTTTTTGCAATTATCTCTTTTTCACATCCCCCCAAGTGCATTGCCCAGCGAAAGAGCAGAACTGAAATGTGGGGTAGGGGGTCCCAGTTCTTTCGAACTGGGCAGCTCTCATGGTGAAAATGTGCTGATTTTAAAAGGTAGTAAAGAGGGACAAAGTTCTGTAGACTCATTTCCACAAAAATGTTTTATTCAGACTATGAATAGTATTGCTCCAATTAGTTTTGGGGCTAAATCATGTTATGTTGGTGACCTCACAAGGAAATTTGCCTTCTGCATGAAAATGATGTGACTTCCTGGGGAAAACTATACAGTACAAGTGGGGTTTTCTTTTTCTTTCTTTCTTTTTTGTATTTCAGTAGATGAGAAAATAGATGGGGCATTTAAAAATACAAAATATATCTTCAGTCTCTTTGCTACTCTTGAATAGAATTGATTAAGGATTAAAGGGAAACAGCATAGAGCACTTGTTAGTTTCTAATTAAAATCTCTCTTACAAAAAGAACGCATGTAACTAGACCCCCCCACACAGGCATCATTATATGTGGAGGCACAGAAGTATCTCCCTGGAGTGTGTGCTTGTTGGCTCACCATTGCCTCAGAGATGTGAGGGTGCTACCATACATCATGATCTGGAAATCTTGTGTGCAGACGTCTACACTCGGCATCAAGTCAGACCCATGGGCGCCTTAAGCTTGGATAAGGAATACAACAGCCTTCCTTTCAAAGGGGCATTGACGTCATCTATGCTGCTTTCAGGGGCAGGACTGAGCTTAACAGAGGCGGCAGACTAGCCTCTGGGCCGTGGCCTTGTGGAAGAAGCTGCATGGAGGGAGGTGTCACCAGGAATATCTTAGAGTAAGGGTACATGTGTGCGTGCTAAGTTGTTGCAGTTGTGTCTAACTCCTCAACCCAACGGACTGAGCCTGCCAGACTCTTCTCTCTATGGGATTCTCCAGGCAAGAATATTGAAGTGGGTTGCCATGCCCTCCTCCAAGGGATCTTCCTGACCCAGGGATTGAATCCGAGTCTCTTATGTCTCCTGCATTTGTAGGCAGGTTCTTTACCACTAGCACCACCTGAGAAATCCAAGAGCTAGCGAGCCAGAAACAATAAGAACAACAGGCAGAAAGGAAAGCCAGTCCTTGGGAAGAGAGGCACAGGGATGATCCAGAGAGATGATATGGGGTGGGAGGTGGGAGGGGGGTTCAGGATTGGGAGCTCGTATACACCTGTGGCGGATTCATGTCAATGTATGGCAAAACCAATACAGTATTGTAAAGTAAAATAAAGTAAAAATAAATTTTTTAAAAAAGAATGTAGAAAGAAAATTAAAAAATAAATATGAATGACAATTTTAAAAAAGAATCAAATTTGAGAAATTGATGCAAGTTATAAATAGCAGGCCAGGAGAAAGATAAGAAATCAAGGAAATTAGATGCAGATAAAAACTGTAGTTTGATGGAAATTTAAAGATGGAGTATGGATGCAAAGAGTTGGGGATGCAGACTGTAAATGAGGTGGGGAGGCAGTGGGAAGGAAGCAGCCGTGGAAAACCAGCACCTAAGGGTCTCACAATGCCTCCTGCTGGAAACACAGACTTAACTGGCAGCTCTGCTTGTCCTGGGAGTCCAGCCTGGTAACTACCCCTTAGCTTGGGAGAGGACTCCCAACATAGAAACAAGACCCAACTCATTTAGCAAAACCTGTTAATTTGTGGATGGTTTATTTAGCTTCTCTAATTTTTAAATTCCAGAGAGAAGTGGTGATACAATATTTACCCAAATGGGTGCCACTGTCTTAAATGTTTCTACTCTTTCTTTATGCCTAACTCTACACCAACACATTCTAAAGAGCAAACACGGAGGTGGGAGGGGGCTTTAACATGGGGAGATCGTCTACACCTGTGGCTGATTCATGTCAATGTATGGCAGAACCAATACAGTACTGTGAAATGGAATAAGCATTAAACAAAAATTAAAAAAAAAAAAAAGAGCAAACACGAAAACAAACCTAAGCTGGACTCTAGAGCCATTTATAAGCAATGTGGATCTTTCGGGGAGGAGTGTTGGAGACAGGATAAACAGATTGTACTGTGTATACTTGGAGAGCAAACTTTCCTAATAATCCCTCTTGAATATGTATTTTCTTTCAGGAATTGCACTCCTGGAGGCAGTTCCTTTCTCTTTAATCCAGTCTTCATGGGCTTCTCCCCTCTTTCCATCTGCCTGCCCCCACCTTTGTCCTGGAATCTTGGTTTCTGCCTTTGGCTCCATCTTTTTTCCTGCAGCACAATTTTGCCTCCTCAGCTTTCTCATTTTCTCCACCTTTCACCTCTCTTTGGAGCATGACAAATGCCAGGTACCTAGCATGACAAAGTGTCCTTTCTCTTTACAAGGCAGGAGAAGGGAAGGATTTTACATTTAAGATGTATCTTTCTCTGTCACATAAGGAATTCAAATCGTTGCTTTGAGTTCCTTGCTCAGCGTGATGCAAATCTGAGTCAGGCATCTCGATTCAGAGGCTGGGGTGAAACAGAAAGAGAACTGTGTCAGTTGGGACTCTTGGGCTCAAGTCCCAGCTCAGCCACAAAACTGACTGACATACACCTGGCAAGACCCGCACTTCTGAGAGCTTCCTGCAACGTAAGGCTATCAGCCTGGAGAGCAGGAGTGCCAGCAACAGCCAGCAGCTGGGCCAGGCCCACCAGTCACAAAGCCCAGTCATCATTCCATTAAATTCTCATGTAGTCTTCGAGGCACTGGGGTCCCCAGTTCACAGATGATGCTAATCAGAGGGAGGACTAGCTAATTTATTCAAGGTCACATAGAAAGAAAGTGCTCCAGGCTGTATCAAAAATACAGGTGGATGCAGAAGCATAAAGTTTCAGTGCAAGTTTAGATGCATTTCCCCTCCAAGAGCCTCTGATTTCTCCATTGAAAAGACACTGTCAAATACACTCGGTGTCATGAGCTCCAAGAACTTCAAGAAAAACTGTGTTTCTAGTGCATTTGAACCCTTTATGAAAATTCATTCCCATTAACATAAGGCTCAACATCTCTTCAAATTCAATCTTCTTATCTTTGGGATAAGCTTACATCAGATAAGCTCACTTATCAGATAAGCTAACTTACTGCTTACTTTGGGATAAGCTTACTTACTGCTATCAGAGAGCCAACCAGCTTCTTCAATAGTTTCCAAAGTGTTCAAATCATTGGAAAGCTTGTTAGAATGCAAATTACTAGGCTCTGCCCCAGACATTCAAGTGGCCTGGAGGCAGGGTCTAATGACTTGGGCAAATGGCCCAGGGCCCATGTAAAAAGAAACACTGGTCTTGTTTATAGCCCCTGAAGATCCACAGTCCCTGGGTTTTCTTAAAGTAGTCAGAACTGTTGATTTCTTTCCTAATAAGCTTTGAGGTGGAGTAGAAAACACACAATCTACCCACAGCGTCTGTGGCATGGCCAGCATGATGCTGGAAATCAGCAATCTGTTTAAAACTTTTGTTCCTCCAAGGAGGCCTTTCTCATTTAGGGAAAACATTAAACTTTCTTGTGATTGTGGGGAAAAAAAAACTGTTACCCACAATAGGAATGATTGTGAGAGAGAGAGAGGAGACCTGATGAAGAACAAACCAAGAAGGCCAGAAAGAGAAAAAGGAAGGCCGTGCTCCCTCCGGTCCCCGGCCCAGGGCCACATCCACCCGGGAAGATCCAAACAGAGTAGCACCTGGCTCCCGCCTCCAGAGATTCTAATGGTGTTAGTCTGATGCAGCCTAAGCATCAGGATTTTTTTTAACTTTTCAGATGATTCTAAGGTACCACCAAATTGAGAACTGCTCCTTATTTTTGCTCCTGTTAGGCTGCTCTGCTAGATAGGATGTTTGTGGTCAAGTGGAAACTGTAGCTGCGAAACAGTGCGTCCACTGAGCCCCAAAGGGACTATAAAACCTTATGACCCCCGTGGCTACACTCCTGGGGTCACAGCAGGTGTTGGCTGAATCAAAATACAAGGTTTTTAAAAGTGAAACATTTTGTTTTGTGTGTTGGTCCCTGCATAGAGACACATTTGGTGGATGCAGATAATGGTGAAATGATTGCGAGTTCTCTGGTGTTTAGTGTGCATGTAAAAGTTTATGGTTTATTGAAATGGGAACTAGTAAGAGTCTCTCCTATTCCACAAAAGGAGTCATTAATGGCCTGTGGGTTGGCCGCTCACAGTAGAAAGAACCAGTCTCTTTTTTTCTCTGTGTTGTGGGAATTGGGTTCGTGAGTTTTCGTGATTTTCGCTGATGTAAAATTCCAGCCACAATGTTGCATTTCCATTAACTTAGTGGATACAGTTGTGTGTTCTGGCTTGATTTCCAGCAACAGCTTCGGCACTGGTGAAGACTTGCTGTTTGACATTGACCTATAAAATGTGTTATAATGATCTAAAATAAGGGAAAGAAATGAAAAATCCAGCCACAGAGGCATTTTGAAATGAAGTAAGATTTGAAATGGCTTTGGCACGTGCTGTGTCCTATAAAGTCAATTCTGTGACCCAGACTTTCATTTTTAAAAGATTCTTGCAAAAAATATCCAGTAGTTTTTATATGAGAAAAGACTGGAGATTGTGAATTCATTGCAAAAGCTGACTTACAGAAAGAATCAGGGCTTGCTTGCATATAGCTTACCTTGTACATCCTGCAGCCAGCCATGGGCAGTGACAGGGATCTCTAGACTTTGTCTGGAGATTGTCTACCAAGAGCAGGAAGTTATACAAAGATGTCTAAGACAGCAGTTAGTACCCACCACACAAAACACCTAATTTCCATTTCATGGCCCAAAATAACATTTTCAATATTCTTATAAGAAACAAGCTTACACACATCAAACTCTAAAGTGAAATGTCCCCATTGCTACCTCCTACTGAATGTGTTCCCAGTCTAAGAAATAACTCCTAGACTTGTATGTTCCTTAAGTGATGCTTTTCACTTTTTAAGTAAAAAAAATGTGGAGAGCTGTGGTTGAGAGTTCGGGTTTGAAGTCAAGTAAAGCTAGATTTGACTCCTAACTCTGTATTTACCTGCTGTTTGACCAAGCCAGCTACTTATCCTCTATGAGAATCAGTCTGCTAATTTACAAAATGAGCATGATAATCCTTAGCTACATCATAGGATTGTTGTGAAGTCCAAGGGAAAGAATAAACATGAACACCTTAGAAAAAAAGCACCACAGAATAGTGTAGCTTTTGCAGAACTGGCAGTTCCAAGGGTCCAGTTTGTATGGCACTATCTTCAACTTGGCATAGAGCAGCTGGTAGATGTAGGGGACAAGGAAAATAAAAGATGACTTTCAATATTTTGCTTAGAAGAAAAAAATTTTATCTTTTATATCATCTTTATAGCTAGAATGTTCTCGTAGCTCTTGATGCTTTTTACCCAAAATGTTAATAGTAAATTTTTTCACATTCATCCTAGTGGCTCAGAGGGTAAAGTAACTGCCTGCAATGCAGGAGACCCGGGTTCAATCCCTGGGTCAAGAACCCACTCCAGTATTCTTGCCTGGAGAATCCCATGGATGGAGGAGCCTGGTAGGCACAGTCCATGGGGTCGCAAAGAGTCAGACACGACTGAGCAACTTCACTTTCACTTTTATCTTCTGCATTTTTGTTTTTATTGTTCAGTCACTAAGTCATATCCAGCTCTTTGTTACCCCCATGAACTGTAGTATGTCAGGCTCCTCTGGCCTCCACTATCTCCTGAAATTTTCTCAAATTTATGTCTGTTGAGTTGGTGATGACATCCAACCATCTCATCCTCTGTCACCCCCTCCTTCTCCTGCCTTCAATCTTTCCCAACATCAGGGTCTTTTCCAGTGAGTCAGCTCTTAGCATCAGGTGACCAAAGTATTGGAGTTTCAACCTCAGCAACAGTCCTTCCAATGAATATTAGGGTTGATTTCCTGTAGGATGGACTGGTTTGATCTCCTTGCTGTCCAAGGGTCTCTCAAGCAAGAGTCTTCTCCAGCATCACAATTCAAAAGCATCCAATTTTGGCACTCAGCCTTGTTTATGGTCCAACTGTCACATCCATACATGACTACTGGGAAAACCATAGCTTTGACTATATGAATCTTTGTCAGCAAAGTGTTGAGTTCAGTTCAGTAGCTCAGTCATGTCTGACTCTTTGCAATCCCATGGACTACAGCATGCCAGGCTTCCCTGTCCATCACTAACTCCTGGAGCTTGGTCAAACTCATGCCCATTGAGTTGGTGATGCCATCCAACCATCTCATCCTCTATCATCCCCTTCTCTTCCTGCCCTCAGTTTTTCCCAGCATCAAGGTCTTTTCCAATAAGTTAGTTCTTTGCATCAGGTGCTCCTTGCTGTTCAAGGGAAAGTGACGTATCTACTTTTTAATATGCTGTCTAGGTTTGCAATAGCTTTCCTTCCAAGGGATGCTATGCTCAGTCACTTCAGTCATGTCTGACTCTTTCCAACCCTATGGATTGTAGCCCACCAGGCTCCTCTGTCCATTTCCCAGCAAGAATACTGGAGTGGGTTACCATTTCCTCTTTCAGGAGATCTTCCTGACCCACAGATTGAACCCCATCTCCTGTTCTGCAATTGGCAGATAGATTCTTTACAACTTAAGCCACATGGGAAGCCCACTTTCCAAGGAGCAACCATCTTTTAATTTCATGGCTCCAGTCACCATCTGCAGTGATTTTGGAGTCCAAGAAAATAAAATGGGTCACAGTTTCCACTTTTTCCCTTCTATTTGCCTTGAAGTGATGAGACTGGGTTTTTAATTTGAGCTTCAAGCCAGCTTTTTTACTCTCCTCTTTCACTCTCATCAGGAGGCTCTTCAATTTCTGCTATTAGAGTGGTATCATCTGAATATTTGATGTTGTTGTTATTTCTCCTGGCAATCTTGATTCCATCTTGTGATACATCCAACCCAGCATTTCACATGATGTACTCTGCATATTAAGTTAAATAAGCAGGGTGACAATATACAATCTTGCAGTATCCTTTCCCAAATTTATACCAGTCCAGTTTTCCATGTCTGATTCTGTTAGTTCTTGACCTGCATACAGGTTTCCCAGGAAACAGGTAAGGTGATCTGGTACTCCCACTCTTTAAGAATTTTCCACAATTTTTTGTGATCCACATAGCCAAAGGTTTTTAGTGTATTCAATGAAGCAGATGTTTTTTTAGAATTCTTTTGCTTTCTCCATGATCCAATAAATGCTAGAAATTTGATTTCTGGTTCCCTGCCACTTTGATCCATGTCTGATTCTGTTAGTTCTTGACCTGCATACAGGTTTCCCAGGAAACAGGTAAGGTGATCTGGTACTCCCACTCTTTAAGAATTTTCCACAATTTTTTGTGATCCACATAGCCAAAGGTTTTTAGTGTATTCAATGAAGCAGATGTTTTTTTAGAATTCTTTTGCTTTCTCCATGATCCAATAAATGCTAGAAATTTGATTTCTGGTTCCTCTGCCACTTTGAAACCCAGCTTGTACATCTAGAAGTTCTTGGTTCACATACTGCTGAAGCCTAGCTTGAAGGATCTTGAGTATAACTTTGCTATCATGTGAAATGAGCATAACTTTGCTACCATTCCAACTGTATGGTAGTTGGAATATTCTTTGGCATTGCCCTTCTTTGGGATTAGAATGAAAATGACCTTTTCCAGTCTTCTGGCCACTGATGTGTTTTCCAAATTTGCTGCCAACTAAGTGTAGCACTTTCACAGGATCATCTTTTAGGATTTTAAATCTCTCAGCTTGAATTCTGTCACCTCCACTAGCTTTGTTCATAGTGATGCTTCCTAAGGCCCACTTGATTTCATACCCAGAATGTCCAGCTCTAGATGACTGACCACACCATCGTGGTTATCCAGGTCATTACGACCTTTCTTCTATAGTTCTGTGTATTCTTGTTACCTGTTCTTAATCTCATCTGCTCTGTTAGGTCCTTACCATTTCTGTCCTTTATCGTACCCATTCTTGCATGAAATATTCCCTTAATAGCACCGATTTTCTTGAGGAGACCTCTAATATTCTCATTCTATTGTTTTACTAACCTTTCTTCTATAGTTCTGTGTATTCTTGTTACCTGTTCTTAATCTCATCTGCTCTGTTAGGTCCTTACCATTTCTGTCCTTTATCGTACCCATTCTTGCATGAAATATTCCCTTAATAGCACCGATTTTCTTGAGGAGACCTCTAATATTCTCATTCTATTGTTTTACTCTGTTTCTTTGCATGTTCACTTAAGAAGGACTTCTTAGCTCTCCTCCTTCTCTGGAACTGCATTCAGTTGGGTATATCTTTACTTTACTCCCTTGCTTTTCACTTCCTTTCTCCCACATTTACCAGTCCTATAATCTCCTTTTCTAAGTCTTCACCAAGATAAGCACTAAGTAAAGAGAGAGGGGGAGATACTGGGTTAAACTTTAGTAAAGTGAGGTCCTTGCAACCCCAAAGCCCCAAACCTAGGCTGGTAGTGGATGCTGAAATGGCAGAAGGCAGGTTAGCTAGATTTTTTCCAGCTCCCACCACGTAACTCTTAACATGTGGTCAGTAAACATCTGTTGGAATGAATGAATTAACTCTGCTCTTTTATGTCTTGGCAAATATTTGTGTGAACTAACAATGACAATTCTGCCACAAATAGCTCAATTCCTGGGGAAATCATTAATATTTATCCTAAAAACACTGCCTCCATGGGTGTCTGGAATATTAAACACTTCCTAAATAGGAAAAAGAGTACGTCAAGGCTGTATATTGTCATCTTGCTTATTTAACTTATATGCAGAGTACATCATGAGAAACACTGGGCTGGGTGAAGCCCAAGCTGAGCTGCGATTCGTGGGGTCGCAAAGAGTCGCACACGACTGAGCAACTGAACTGAACTGAAAGTTGTTTACCAATATACAGCCAGTGTGTTGGCTATGAAGTTCACTATATGAATAGAGTGGACACTTACGAGCATTTTTGGCCTCTGACATGAAGTCCTTCTTTATTTGGGAAATATTCCAGTGTGGAGGTCTTAGCTGGAAGTGGAGTGCCACCTTCAGAAGCACTGAATACCCTTATTGTCTTAAACCCCTAAAAATTGGCACGAACCTCATTTGCCTCCACAGATGATCACCATGGGCACCCAGGTTCTGGAGTGAGTATTTCACAAGGGGCAGAGACAGCTGACTACACCTTCCAGAGACAGGAGACAAGCTGGCCTCTCCTCTCCAGTCTCTAGACAGACCTCAAGGTCAAGAATGCAGTGATCAGCAGATGGCCATCGTCAGTGCTCTGTTCCAAATGTGTTCCGCCGCAGCTCTCACCTGCTCCTGCCTAGCCTGCTTGGATGTCTGCCTGTTTTCTAGAACTGGTTCTCCGGACTTCTGGTTGAGTCTGTAATTTACAAAATATCATCCCAATAAGTTATTCAGAGTTAGTTCATATTGTTTTCAACCAAGAATTCTGAGAGTTACAGTGAGAGTGGATGGAGTTTGTGAAAGATTAATAAGGACATATTATCTTTTCAATTAATCTATCTTTAAAAATTCAACTGTCATTATGTTCAGATAATTAACACTAGTCAGGGTCTTCTGTTCATTTTTATAATCCATTCAATGGCTAGCACAAATTGTGAACTCAATAAATATTTTGTTGAATGAATGAATCAAGAAAATGCAATAATTGAAATTAAGAGCTCATTAGATAAACTTAGAGATGAGATGATTGGATGGCATCATCAACTCAATGGACATGAGTCTGAACCCTGTCTCTTATACACATCTAGATGTGTATAAGAGACAGATCTTTAAAAATTCAACTGTCATTATGTTCAGATAATTAACACTAGTCAGGGTCTTCTGTTCATTTTTATAATCCATTCAATGGCTAGCACAAATTGTGAACTCAATAAATATTTTGTTGAATGAATGAATCAAGAAAATGCAATAATTGAAATTAAGAGCTCATTAGATAAACTTAGAGATGAGATGATTGGATGGCATCATCAACTCAATGGACATGAGTCTGAGCAAACTCCAGGACATAGTGAAGGACAGGGAAGCTGGGCAAGCTGCTGTCCATGGGTTTGCAGTTAGGCATGACTGAGCAGATGAACAACAACAGATAAGCTTGATGCCAGATTGGACATGAAAAAGACAGGAGAGCTGGAAGAGAGTACAAAGAAATATGTTTGTGGTTTATGATCCCATGAAACTTACACTCTAGCTAAGTAGATCAATTTTCAAGAAACAATTTGTGAACAACAAAAGACAGAACTGTATATAAATATAGGGCAAATGGGGGAAAGTGATGGAAGAGTATAAGCATTGTATATGTTTGACATTCCTCCTTTGGTGTTTATCTGACGGGTTATCCCTCACTCACCAGGCATGTAGATCTGGGCAGGAAACTATCCTGAGCAGACTGTCCATGTACTCATTGTATTCATTTTGAATGATGTCAGCTGAAGTATTCATTCTCTGTGATCTGTATATGGACTGAGCCATAAATGCCAGGCTCCACTGCTGAGGTTTGCTTCAGAAATAGCCATTATGCTCTCTAATTAGAAAAGACAAGGAGCCAGAAGCCTTGTTCAGCAACATCCCTGATCCCAGGCAACCCCTTTGAAAGCCACAGAGTCATACAGAAGGCTTCTCTGTCCATAGATGAGTCAGCCTAGCACATGCAAATCAAAATAATTTAAGAATGATTTAGCATGGAGACTATTTTCAAATGGTGTGGGAACTCATCACGGATAGTGACTACCCTGGGGCTGTTAACTTGCTCTAGGCTCTAGGGGACAAGAAGAGAGAGTAAGTATTCAAAACTGGAAGGAGACAGTCATGGAGAGATGGCCACCTAAGAGGAACTGTGGTTTAGAATCAACGGAATCAGTCTGCCCTGGAAAAATCCACTAAAAGGAAATCTGACCTCAAGCTCCCTCCTAACTCATGAAATAAACCTAATCAGAAGCCAGAGGCTGAGGAAGGTTACAGTACTTCTTGTTAGATCAGCCTCCAGGAGGCAGGGAGCAGGGTAGGGGTTGACATGGAGGGGAAAGGAACATTATCTCCCACACCACAGATCGGGGGCTTTCAGTGTGCTCCACGCCTTGCCAAGTTTGAAGGATACATGAAGATTTTCCTAACAGTGTGGTAGAGAGAGCTTTCTGACATATAAGTTCTATATATCTTTGACTTGAATTTGTATTATTTCTTAACATTGATCTGCTGGAGACTGTACCTTTAATTGAAGCTACTTTTCTCCCCATACCCCCTTCCACAAAGTCCCTACTCAAATTTTAAAACAAGCATATCTTATCTATTTAGAAAGAGATTTACCTCTTATCTATATTGATGCATTACCAGGAAGTAAGTAAACCTTTGAAATGACAAAAAAAATGGTACAATTTGAAACACTGGTGTCTGGGAACTGTCTTTCATAATTTATAATATGTTTAATTTATTGTGATCAATTATATACCTAGTAAATTTGCCATGGTTACTCAAACCAGAGGAAAATGTTTTCTAACATTTACAGCAGTGATTGCCAACAATGACTACACGTTATAATGAGTGACTTGGAGAGATTTAAATATATCTTAATGCAAAAAACATTCAGGACTATTAAATAAGAATTTGCTGGACTAAATATCAGCAATTTTTGAAGTTCCCTAGGTAATCCAAAATGCAGATAAAAATGAGAATCATTTGATTATAAACAGAGAATTAGAAACCACTGGTCATAAAAATTAAATCATAAAAATATTTTGTGTGCATTTTGTTTAAAGAAAATACTATATGGCAATCAAAAGACATGTCTAAGATTACATTAGATAGGGATCCTATGTTATACAAGATACTTTTAAAGAAATTAGAAAGAAAATATGTAAATAAATCAGTTTGGGGGATGAAAGAAACAACTCAATTGTTTATGTTAATAACATAGAACATTAAGAGAAATGCACTGGTCATACCAAACACTCTCTTCCAACAACAAGAAATATCTCTGTTGTTTATGGTAATAACATAGGACTTCAAGAGAACGCACTGGTCATAGCAAACACCCTCTTCAAACAACACAAGAGAAGACTCTACACATGGACATCACCAGATGGTCAACACCAAAATCAGATTGATTATATTCTTTACAGCCAGAATGGAGAAGCTCTATACAGTCAACAAAAACAAGACCAGGAGCTGACTGTGGCTCAGATCATGAACTCCTTATTACCAAATTCAGACTGAAATTGAAAAAAGTAGGGAAAACCGCTAGACCATTCAGGTATGACCTAAATCAAATCCCTTATGATTATCCAGTGGAAGTGAGAAATAGATTTAAGGGCCTAGATCAGATAGATAGAGTGCCTGATGAACTATGGAATGAGGTGCGTGACATTGTACAAGAAACAGGGGTCAAGACCATCCCCATGGAAAAGAAATGCAAAAAAGCAAAATGGCTGTCTGGGAAGGTCTTACAAATAGCTGTGAAAAGTGAAACCGGATAAATTATATTCTTTGCAGCCAAAGATGGAGAAGCTCTATACAGTCAGCAAAAACACTACAGGGAGCTGATTGTGGCTCAGATAATGAACTCCTTATTGCCAAATTCAAACTAAAATTGAAGAAAGTGGGGGAAATCACTAGACCATTCAGTTCAGTTCAGTCTTGCAGTCGTGTCTGACAACAGGGGTCAAGACCATCCCCATGGAAAAGAAATGCAAAAAAGCAAAATGGCTGTCTGGGAAGGTCTTACAAATAGCTGTGAAAAGTGAAACCGGATAAATTATATTCTTTGCAGCCAAAGATGGAGAAGCTCTATACAGTCAGCAAAAACACTACAGGGAGCTGATTGTGGCTCAGATAATGAACTCCTTATTGCCAAATTCAAACTAAAATTGAAGAAAGTGGGGGAAATCACTAGACCATTCAGTTCAGTTCAGTCTTGCAGTCGTGTCTGACTCTTTGAGATCCCATCAGTCGCAGCACACCAGGCCTCCCTATCCATCACCAACTCCCAGAGTTCACTCAAACTCATGTCCATCGAGTCAGTGATGCCATCCAGCCATCTCATCCTCTGTCATCCCCTTCTCCTCTTGCTCCCAATCCCTCCCAGCATCAGAGTCTTTTCCAGTGAGTCAACTCTTCGCATGAGGTAGCCAAAGTATTGGAGTTGCAACTTCAGCATCAGTCTT
>SJYC01107033.1:0-96702 GCA_006408675.1 Madoqua kirkii | reverse complement strand
TTAAATCCTGGCTATTAAACTTCCCAGCTGTGGGCCTTTAGAAGAGTCATTTGCCTCCTCGGTGCATCAGTTCCTCTATGTGAAAAATAACTCCCTCCTGTACTGGTAATGGGGGTTGGGAGCCCAAGGAATTAATTCATTTGAATGTATTTATAAACATAAGGAATTATGCTTTCATCTGGGAAGTAAACTGAAGCTGATTGACACATTATTTTATAGAATGAAAGAATGAACAGTTTCTGCTTTATTGACTAAGCCAAAGTCTTTGACTGTGTGGATCACAATAAACTGTGGAAAATTCTGAAAGAGATGGGAATACCAGACCACCTGACCTGCCTCTTGAGAAATCTGTATGCAGGTCAGGAAGCAACAGTTAGAACTGGACATGGAACAACAGACTGGTTCCAAATAGGAAAAGGAGTACGTCAAGGCTGTGTATTGTCACCTTGCTTATTTAGCTTATATGCAGAGTACATCATGAGAAATGCTGGGCTGAAAGAAACACAAGCTGGAATCAAGATAGCCGGGAAAAATATCAATAACCTCAGATATGCAGATGACACCACCCTTATGGCAGAAAGTGAAGAGGAGCTAAAGGGCCTCTTGATGAAGGTGAAAGGGGAGAGTGAAAAAGTTAGCCTAAAGCTCAACATTCAGAAAACGAAGATCATGGCATGCGGTCCCATCACTTCATGAGAAATAGATGGGTAAATAGTGGAAACAGTGTCAGACTTTATTTTTTTGGGCTCCAAAATCACTGCAGATGGTGACTGCAGCCATGAAATTAAAAGAGGCTTGCTCCTTGGAAGAAAAGTTGTGACCAACCTAGATAGCATATTCAAAAGCAGAGACATTACTTTGCTGAATAAGGTCCGTCTAGTCAAGGCTATGGTTTTTCCTGTGGTCATGTATGGATGTGAGAGTTGGACTGTGAAGAAGGCTGAGCACCAAAGAATTGATACTTTTGAACTGTAGTGTTGGAGAAGACTCTTGAGAGTCCCTTGGACTGCAAGGAGATCCAACCAGTCCATGCTGAAGGAGATCAATCCTGGGATTTCTTTGGAAGGAATGATGCTGAAGCTGAAACTTCAGTACTTTGGCCACCTCATGAGAAGAGTTGACTCACTGGAAAAGACTCTGATGCTGGGAGGGATTAGGGGCAGGAGGAGAAGGGGATGACCAAGGATGAGATGGCTGGATGGCATCACTGACTCGAGGGATGTGAATCTGAGTGAATTCCAGGAGATGGTGATGAACAGGGAGGCCTGGCGTGCTGCGATTCATGGGGTCGCAAAGAGTCGGACCCGACTGAGCAACTGAACTGAACTGAACTGACAGTGGTTATTTAATGAACTGTGGAGGGCAAGAATTTTCTCTCTCCCTTCTTTCATGTTCCATGTGAGAGACATTAGTCAATTAATATTGCTGAAAATGACTGTTGGATTGTTTATTACCTCTTTGGGCAAGTCAGTGCTTCTAAGTCTCAACTCCCATATCTACAAAGTGTGTATAATAATCAGTATCAACATTTTGCTGTTCAGTTAGTAAGTCGTGTCTGACTCTTTGTGACCCCATGAACTGCAACACACCAGACTTCCCTGTCCTTCACTATCTCCCGAGTTTTACTAAAACCCATGTGCATTGAGTCGGTGATGCCATCCAACCTCTGTTGGCCAGTTCTCCTCCTGCCTGCAATGTTTCCCAGAATCAGTCTTTTCCAATGAGTTGGTGCTTCACATCAGGTGGCCGACATATTGGAGCTTGAACTTCAGCATCAGTCCTATCAATCAAATTATACACACTCACACACACACACACACACACACACACACACACATTTTTTCAAAACAACAAACTTAACTTGCCAACAAACGGGGAGTGGCAAATCATTTTACATGAAGATATTTTCAGAAATATGCCCATTGAATTTCAAAACAGGGAAAAGAACACATTTTCTACTGATGTTTTATAGTCAGATTTACTCAATAACATACTTAATATAACTGAAAAAGATCCAAAGGAGAACTGAGCTGTCAATAATAAACAAAATTTAATTTAATAGACATTGATTCACTTTAAAAGCAGAACAGTGTAATCTCCCTCATGGTCGAGTGGTTGAGGTTCCGTGCTTCCACTGCGGGGGGCACAGGCTTGATCTTTGCCCATGGAACTAGGATCCCATGTGCTGCGTGGTACAGCCAAAGAAAGAAAAAGCTGAATGGTTACAGAAATAGCTTCAAAGCCAATGAGGACATATAATTCTTTTATATCACATTAGCAATACCCAAAGTTTGTATTTTGGCATCTTCAACATACATGTAATATCATGAATCCAGATGAAAGTAAGTTGCAAAAACTATCCCACAGTAATGGATCTAATATATGCAACTGTGTCTAATATAAAGAAGAAAATTCGGGGCAAGAAATTCAAATATCATCAAAAAGTGACAGTAGATAGTTGACCATGTCACCATTAAGAATCAGAAAGACAAGCTCAAAAGTAGAAATGAATTACTTAATGATGGGAAAACTGGCTCTCATTCTTCAACAACATTTTAAAAAGTTACTACAGATAAGAATACTGATATATCATTTAAAAAGTTAAATTATGTGAAAAATCTTTTTGAAAAGGTAAAAAAATCTATTTATATTTTTAAAGATTTTCATCAAAATACCGGGGAGATTTTAAACTCATTTGTGCTTCAAAGGATATATTTTAATTACTTAAAAAAATCCAATTCTGTAGAATGCCCCATTGCATCACAGTGGTGTCAAATAAAATGTGCATGCAGAATTCATTTACTAGTCAGTGGCTTCACATTAAACCCCATGCACTAGGGATGCACAGCTTAAAACAGGGGCTCCTCAAAGAGGTCACTGACTAGCAACATAATGCCTCACGTGCTTGGACATGTCACTCAAGGTCACTGGCAAGCTAGTTCAGTTCAGTTCAGTTGCTCAGTCATGTCCGACTCTTTGCGACCCCATGAATCGCAGCACGCCAGGCCTCCCTATCGAAAACAGTAATTACTGAAGTATACATTATTTTACTTTATTATTATTATTTTACTTTTATTTTTTAATGGCGTATAACTGCTTTTCAATGTTGTGGTAGTTTTTTATGCATAACAAACGTGTACTGCTATATTTATGTATGTCCCCTCCCTTTTGAACCTCCCTCCCATCCCAACCCTCCATCCACATCCCACCCCTCTAGATCATCACAGAGCACCAACCTGAGCTCCCTGTGCTAAACAGCAGTTTCTTACTATTTACTTTACACAAGGTAGTGTATATATGTCAATCCCAATCCCCAATTAGCCCCACCCACCTTTCCCTTCTGTGTCGTATATTAACACCTATATATGGAATCTAGAAATATGGTACAGATGGACCTATTTTCAGGGCAAGAATAGAGATGCGGATGTGGAATATACATTATTTTAAACTACCATTTTTAACCTCGGAAAAATATCTTACAGAAATTGACAACCCTTTTAACTGACCTCTACGTACTTGCACCTAACTGAAATGTTTTGCTTCATATAACATTTAAATGTTTCTTATAAGGGCAGAATTTCCAGAAGCCTCTCTGGAGTGAGAGCAAGGAGCACTGCTTGGCTTTTCTCAAGAAGATCTGAGCAAGAACCCTGAGGCTAAGCGTTCACTTTCTGCCTGAAAACTCTAGGTAGTACAATGTCTGGAGCATGCGCTGTCCCCGCACCACCGAGCGGGAGCGCGTGCTGATCTGAGGTAGTGTTCCAGGCCATGGAGTGGGTGGCAATGCCACGCCTTGACCCGGCTTCCCATCTCACACAGAGCCCCGTCAGTCAGCAGGAGCGGGTATGCAGTATAATGAGACACCATAGCAGGCCTTGCTGTCTCTCCCCAGAGGGGAAAAGCCCACCCCCATTTCCCTGGAACATCCAACAAAAATTAATGTAGTTTAATCAGCCCCTCGTACCACGATGCCCTTAATCCCTGTCCACCAAATTATCTATGGGAAACCTAGCAGAAAACCCTGGGATGTTCTCATCTGTAAAACCAGCCTAGCACATAAGCAAATAAATGAATGAAAGATATCAGTCTCACGTTACATTCCATTCTATGCTCAGAAGCAGCAAGTGTCCACTAAAAACTTTTCAGGAAGAGAAAAACATTGAGAATTTCATTCCACAGTCTTCAACAACCTTTTGTGTTCTGGTTTTAATCATATCTTTCACTTTGCTATTTAAAATACCACTGACCACTGAGGACATTTCAGACTTAAAAAAAAAGATTAATAAATAGTTTACGATTATAATGAACTTGATTCTTTGAATTCAAGGCACATCTTGAGGGTTTTTCACAAAAACAATTGATCCTTTTCATGGCTTAATGCTGCTGTAACTTCCTGCACACAGCCAGCAGATTACCATGGACACACACACTTGATGCTTTTCACACTCTCTGGTCTCCAGAAGTTTGCATTTGGGTACAAGAAGAAAGAGCAGTGGGGTGTTTTCTATGCATGAAGCTTACTTAGGACCTGAAACAACATGTACTTTTGTAAGTGATGATACAAAATCACCATCAGAAATTTGCAGAACATTAAAAAAATTTTTTTTCTACACAAAGTATGCTTTAAAAATTCCAATAAAATCAAGTAACCACAAACCAGCAATTTAAGACAGTGGTAAACACATATGCTTTCACAGAAGTATAACAAGCCACAGGTGACAAAAGCAATGCCAGGTTTTTGCTTCTCTCTAAATAGGTGTCATTTATAAAGAGAAAGTAGATAAGTATGCAATTTAAAAAGTAAATATAGTCAGTAGAGCTGGGTAATTCCAGGCAACAGTTTTGGTTTTCCCCAGAAACTAATTTGGTTTATTTTTGCCTGAACTTTATGAATGATTTTCTAGATTGTTTATTTAATCTGTCTGTCTGAATATTACACTGGGAATTCTTTTGCTTCAATATTAAATAATTTGAAATTACTCTCAGTTTTATTCTATTGTATGACAGTACTCAATAAAAAAACAAATGAGAGAAAACTTTCCTCCATACCAGCTGCCTAAAATAAGAGAATTGTCCCAATTTTTTGGTAAGTAACCCCAAGATAAACTTTCATTTCACACACTATCAGTGGGTTGGTTTATAATATTTATAAGATTAGCACAGGTCAAATGTAGCATCATTTTATCAAATGCATATTTGCTAAATAAATTCAATGACTGTAAACACACAAAATGTAAAAACATCTGGAGAAGAGTGTGGGACAAATTGAGAGAGTAGCACTGAAACCTATGTA
Source organism: Madoqua kirkii (assembly GCA_006408675.1). Lineage (NCBI taxonomy): Eukaryota > Metazoa > Chordata > Mammalia > Artiodactyla > Bovidae > Madoqua > Madoqua kirkii. The sequence continues at coordinate 91,409 of SJYC01107033.1, read as the reverse complement.
TCACCATATGCAAAACAGTCAGCCAGTGGGAAGCTGCTGTACAACACAAGGAGCTCAGCCTGGGGCTTTGAGACAGCCTAGAGCGATGGGATGGGGTGGGTGGTGGGAAGGAGATTCAAAAGGGAGGGGATATATGTATACTTTGGGCTGATTCACACTGTTGTATGGCAGAAACCAACACAACACTATACAACAATTATCCCCTAGCTAAAAAAAAAGAAAAATACAAAAGAAAATTATCTGGAGATGTGCCAAATTTGAGGTAACAACATAAGAGCTGAACAGACGACTATTCGACACACCTAGAGGCACCACATCACGGATGGGTGGGAAGCCCTGCCCACCACCTGCCAGCAGCTCCTTCCCCAGCGCCTCTGCTCAGCATTGTCCTGCCTGGGTATCTCCACCCATTCCTTTCTCTGCCTCCCTACCCATGCCCAATCCTTCTCATCCTCCGTGTGGTATCCTAACACCACTGCTTTAGAGAAGTCCTTTCTATTGTGACTTTTGTATGCAAGAGTCTTTCTCAAAATTACTAGGAGTATTAAGTAATGTAATAATTGTTTGATACTTGTTTACCATGCAAGACTCTGAACTCCTCGAGAACTGCAAATGTGTCTATGTTGTTCTGCTGTATACTCTGCACCTAACCTAGGCACACAGTAGGTATTCAATACATATTCACTAAATGAATCAGCTACACATTTAGGATTTAAAATCTCAGAGGACTGTTCCTGCCACATTTAATTTATTTATCCTTCTCTGGATATCAACTTTTTCCAGACCAGTGATTGTGCTAAATCTCTTCATTTATATTAGGAGCTGACTCAGTATGCTGTCACGGCCAGGAAAACAGATGCCACTGGGCAGGAAGATCTGCAAGTCCCTTCTTCTCTACCTGTTAATTGCCTTTTATCTTCACTCATAGACCTCCTTCACCTTGTATCTCATATATAAAGTGTTTCCATAGTTTCCTCTTCCCTGACCTCCTCCAGGGTTTCTTGGGCTTCAATCTCTCTCTCTTTCCTGAATTGCGCTCTTAGCCTCTTGCAACTCACTCAAGCCCAATACCATAAAAATGCCCCTTCCCATGACCCCTCTACTAAATACACTAGGCATCTGTGCATCCACACCTTCTTCTATGTATGGTGGCTGACGTTCAACTTCAATGAATAGAGGCTCATTGTCTCTCTTCTGTCCAGGTTCATTTTAAGAGCAGAAACTGCTGAATCTTGTATACTCTCTAATACCAGGCACAGAGTAAGTGCTCATACATACTTAACACAAAAATGAATAAAAAGGGTCAATGAGTATAGGATGATACGAAACAGTGCTAAACATATTATCAACTTTATTAAAATCTCTTATTTTGATTTTCCACATTGGACTGCTCTCAAATAACAGTGGATAAGAAAACAATATTGATAATGAAATGCACACTTTGCTTTGTCATTATCATATTAGATGGCCCTAGACGGTTACAGCTAACAATAAATATATGAAATTTATTTCAAACTCTCTCTTGAATTGATTTTTTAATCTAATTCTTCTATCTAATACTAATACTTAAAATCTAATACTGCTGGAATCTGTAATTATACATTAGCCCTTTACAGGTAAAAGAATTTGAGTCTTCATACTGCTGGTAAATATTACATCATAATTTTCTATTTCAAATACAAATACATGGAAGGTGATGGTTTCCTTTCCATAAAAGGTCATGTTATGAAGCAGATCTTAAAGTTCTTGAATAGAACTTTAAGAATTTTCCCGTGTTAAATTCTTTCCATGTAAATTTAACATTGAGATAAATGTAAGACAGACCATCTACTTGTCTGTTGCTGCTGCTGCTAAGTCGCTTTAGTTGTGTCCAACTCTGTGTGACCCCATAGACGGCAGCCCACCAGGCTCCCCCATCCCTGGGATTCTCAGTCAAGAACACTGGAGTAGGTTGCCATTTCCTTCTCCAATGCATGAAAGTGAAAAGTGAAAGAGAAGTCACTCAGTCGTGTCCGACTCTTCGCAACCCCATGGACTGCAGCCCACCAGGCTCCTCCGTCCATGGGATTTTCCAGGCAAGAGTACTGGAGTGGGGTGCCATCACCTTCTCTACTTGTCTAGGTGTTTAAAATGTTGAATAGATTATTGAAATGTTGAATAGTTCATTAAAATGAAAAATATTTCATCTCTGTGTGTGTACAAAATTGAAGGCTCCTAATACATGATGCTTTTTCTTCTATATTATATAGCATATGATAAGATAGGTCTTATCCTCTGAAATGTGCACTGCTGAATGAGGCTACAGTCAACTGCTTGGGAAAATACAGACATTATCTTGGTGATAAAGTGGGTTCGGTTCTGGATCATCACAATAAAGAAAATAATACTGAAATAAATTGAGACCCAAATATTTTAGTTTCCCAGTGCATTTAAAAGCTATGGTTATACTACCTTGTTGTCTAATAAGAGTACAATGGCATGATGTCTAAAAAAACAATCTATAAACCTTAATTAAATAATTTCTTATTAAAAATTGCTGGCCATCATCTGACAACACAGGTTTGCTACAAAGCTACAATTATAAAACACAGTATCTGCAGAGCACAACAAAATGAATCACAATAAAAAGAGGTGTGCCTGTGATTGGATTGTCACTGCAAACTACTTGAGAATGCAACCGCTTTCTCCATAACTTCTCTTAGTTTTGAAACTTTCTCTCAACAACCCCAGCAGGGGAAAGGCCTTTAAGTCTGCAGTCTGTGTGTGTGTATGTGTGTGTGTGTGTGTGTGTGTGTGTGTGTGAGCATCAGAGTTTTATTAATGTATAAAAAGGGACAGAGAAAGCATCTGACAATCATACTTTCCTACCATGCCCTGCCACCCATTTAGGTTTCAAAAAAAGCAAGAGGCTGTGGAAGAACAAGAAAAAAAGTTTAAAAAGAGTCATAGATAGTGAGAGAACCACTGTACAGATCACTCAGGTGTACATCAGATTTTAGACATGAATTGTGACTTTAAATGTATTCAATATAGAAACATTTGTCCTTTATGGAAGAAAACTGCAATATATACCTAATAGTTATTACTATACCTGGGCCAAGAAAAAATAAAATTGATTTTATTAAACTGGCTGACTACTGTAATCAGATTAATCCATAATTGATGTTTTCAAATAAATAGTGAAAATGAGAACACAGAATCTTTCCCCAATTATCCCACAGCTTAAACCTATGTAGGTTATAACTGTGTATAATTATTAAGAAAAGTACCTACTTTCTTTTCTAAGTCAAGCTTTTTAGATGTTAGGGAAATTGGGTTCTGTATGTTATCATTAAGAATTGAATGTAACTTTTGTTAATAGAAGAAATACTATTAATAAGTGCAATATTGAATCTTTGGTTAATCTTATATATGAGTCTTTATACCCCGAAGAACAAAAACATCTTTGTAACCTACATACAGGCTGAAAGCGAAGTCGCTCAGCTGTGCCCAACTCTTTGCGACCCCATGGATAGTAGCCTGCACCAAGCTCCTCTGTCCATGGGATTTTCAAGGCAAGAGTAACTGGAGTGGGTTACCATTTCCTTCTCCAGGGAATCTTCCCAACCCAGGGATCAAACTCAGGTCTCTCACACTGCAGACAGATGCTTTACCATCTGAGCCACCAGGGAAGTCCACACAGGCTGAAAAGGTTACAAAATGTTTTGGAAAATTTTCTATAAAAGTTTTCTTGTGGTAGTTATCTAAGTTATGGTACCATTCTTTTTTTTCATTCCATATTGAGAACATCTATGGGTTTTTATGAAACAATTCTCCTTAAATTTCATTTTTGCAAGACTATGAATGCTGTTAAGCTCTAATAATATTGGAATCTCGGGTTTCTCTATTTTCAGATATTTTCTGCTCATAAAATTGATGCAATGTTGGTTTTAGAATCATATATTCCTCCCATTTTATCAACTCAACGTTCAAAACCTATCTCAAATCACTTCTCTCTATTTAACTGACCTCCACCCAGACTCAAACCATCACTATCTTGTCTATAAAATAATGCAACTGCCTCCTAGCTGGTGCTCCTTGTTTCATCCATCTCTCCACTGTCTGCCCTTTCTTCCTTTAAGCCTCCTCCCTTCATTCGGTTAATTGATTGATTCAACCAAAAAAAAAACCCAATCAAAAGCACCCAGATATACCATAAAAAGCAACCAGCAGTCTGTCCCTGAAGGCTCTTATTTTACTAAGAGAAAACTGAAAGTAAACAAGGGAGATAACAAGTCAATCTTATGCAGGTAAGAAGGTGATAAATGCTCTGGAGAAATGCATTAGGACAGAATAAAGCAGATGAGTAAGCAGGTGCAATTTTACGTGGGGTGGGCAAGGACCACGTGGCTGAGAAGTGCCATTCAGCAAAGACTTAAAGGTGAGTGCGCATGCCTGCAGATATGGGAGGGGAGAGCAGCGTGGCTCTCGTGCAGTCCTCAGGGCAGAGGCACGGCTTCAGGAGCAGCGCGGAGGCCAGCGTGGCTGAGGCACAGAGCGCGGGGAGGCTGATGAGAAACGAGGGGGAGAAGACACAGACGGCCGCTTCCATTCGCCAACAGCCATCCGAGTATTTTTCCTTTTAAAAACAATTATTTTGATCAAATAATGCACATATACAGTTTAATACTTCAAGTACTACTACAAGACTGAGAATAGGAAATAGCCATACCAGTCACATCTTACTATTTTTCTATCCTGGTTTCCCAGAGGGGCACAATCTTCAACTCTTTAGCTATCTCTTATGTAATTTAGCCTCATAGTTTTAGGTAGCATAGTTTTACTATGCTTTTCTGACTTAGAGATTTTAGACATTTTATATATATATATTTGTGTATATATATATATATATATATAGCCTTGTTTTATATATATATAAATATAAATATATCCAAGAAAAAATAAAATTGATTTTATTAAACTGGCTGACTACTGTAATCAGATTAATCCATAATTGATGTTTTCAAATAAATAGTGAAAATGAGAACACAGAATCTTTCCCCAATTATCCCACAGCTTAAACCTATGTAGGTTATAACTGTGTATAATTATTAAGAAAAGTACCTACTTTCTTTTCTAAGTCAAGCTTTTTAGATGTTAGGGAAATTGGGTTCTGTATGTTATCATTAAGAATTGAATGTAACTTTTGTTAATAGAAGAAATACTATTAATAAGTGCAATATTGAATCTTTGGTTAATCTTATATATGAGTCTTTATACCCCGAAGAACAAAAACATCTTTGTAACCTACATACAGGCTGAAAGCGAAGTCGCTCAGCTGTGCCCAACTCTTTGCGACCCCATGGATAGTAGCCTGCACCAAGCTCCTCTGTCCATGGGATTTTCAAGGCAAGAGTAACTGGAGTGGGTTACCATTTCCTTCTCCAGGGAATCTTCCCAACCCAGGGATCAAACTCAGGTCTCTCACACTGCAGACAGATGCTTTACCATCTGAGCCACCAGGGAAGTCCACACAGGCTGAAAAGGTTACAAAATGTTTTGGAAAATTTTCTATAAAAGTTTTCTTGTGGTAGTTATCTAAGTTATGGTACCATTCTTTTTTTTCATTCCATATTGAGAACATCTATGGGTTTTTATGAAACAATTCTCCTTAAATTTCATTTTTGCAAGACTATGAATGCTGTTAAGCTCTAATAATATTGGAATCTCGGGTTTCTCTATTTTCAGATATTTTCTGCTCATAAAATTGATGCAATGTTGGTTTTAGAATCATATATTCCTCCCATTTTATCAACTCAACGTTCAAAACCTATCTCAAATCACTTCTCTCTATTTAACTGACCTCCACCCAGACTCAAACCATCACTATCTTGTCTATAAAATAATGCAACTGCCTCCTAGCTGGTGCTCCTTGTTTCATCCATCTCTCCACTGTCTGCCCTTTCTTCCTTTAAGCCTCCTCCCTTCATTCGGTTAATTGATTGATTCAACCAAAAAAAAAACCCAATCAAAAGCACCCAGATATACCATAAAAAGCAACCAGCAGTCTGTCCCTGAAGGCTCTTATTTTACTAAGAGAAAACTGAAAGTAAACAAGGGAGATAACAAGTCAATCTTATGCAGGTAAGAAGGTGATAAATGCTCTGGAGAAATGCATTAGGACAGAATAAAGCAGATGAGTAAGCAGGTGCAATTTTACGTGGGGTGGGCAAGGACCACGTGGCTGAGAAGTGCCATTCAGCAAAGACTTAAAGGTGAGTGCGCATGCCTGCAGATATGGGAGGGGAGAGCAGCGTGGCTCTCGTGCAGTCCTCAGGGCAGAGGCACGGCTTCAGGAGCAGCGCGGAGGCCAGCGTGGCTAGGCACAGAGCGCGGGGAGGCTGATGAGAAACGAGGGGGAGAAGACACAGACGGCCGCTTCCATTCGCCAACAGCCATCCGAGTATTTTTCCTTTTAAAAACAATTATTTTGATCAAATAATGCACATATACAGTTTAATACTTCAAGTACTACTACAAGACTGAGAATAGGAAATAGCCATACCAGTCACATCTTACTATTTTTCTATCCTGGTTTCCCAGAGGGGCACAATCTTCAACTCTTTAGCTATCTCTTATGTAATTTAGCCTCATAGTTTTAGGTAGCATAGTTTTACTATGCTTTTCTGACTTAGAGATTTTAGACATTTTATATATATATATTTGTGTATATATATATATATATATATAGCCTTGTTTTATATATATATAAATATAAATATATATATATATATAGCCTTGTTTTTTTAATGAATGTGTTATCCTCCAAGTTAAACAGCCTCCTTCTCTCCTCTCCAAACTTACAACATGAAGATCAAGTTTTAGAAATATTCAAAGTTATAATGGTGTCAGTACTGACTGCCAAGTAAAGCAGTACACTATGATTGCTGTTTAGTCGCTAAGTCATGTCTGACTCTTTGTGACCCCCACAGACTGTAGCCCACCAGGCTCCTTCTGTCCATGGGATTTCCCAGGCAGGAATACTGGAATGGGTTGCCATTTCCTTCTCCAGGGGATCTTCCTGACCCAGGACTCGAACCCATGTCTCCTGCATTTACTACTGAGCCACCAGGGAAGACCAACACTATGATTGGTGGTGGTTCAGTCACTAAGTCGTGTCTGACTCTTGCAACCCCATGGACTGTACGTAGCCTGCCAGGCTCCTCTATCCATGGGATTGTCCAGGCAAGAATACTGGAGTGCGTTGCCATTTCCTTCTCCAGGGGATCTTCCCAACTCAGGAACTGAACCTGGGTCTCCTGCACTGCAGGCATATTCTTTACTGACTGAGCTATGAGGGAAGCCTCAAAGTGAAATTCACTCAGTCCTGTGTGACTCTTTGCGACCCCATGTACTATACAGTCCAAGGAACTCTCCAGGCCAGAATACCGGAGTGCGTACCCGTTCCCTTTTCCAGGGGATCTTCCCAACCCAGGGATCGAACCCAGGTCTCCCGCACTGCAGGCAGACTCTTTACCAGCTGAGCCACAAGAGAGGCCCACTATGATTATGTCCCTTCTAATCAATATTGTCTTCTTCCTGCAGTTACTTAATGCTTTAGTTTTTAATTTGATTCATCTTCTCAGCACAAGGGCTTTGTTATTGTTGTTCCTCAGTCTCTAAGTCATGTCTGACTCTTTGTGACCCCATGGACTGCAGCACACCAGGCTCCTCCATCCTGCTCTAGCTGCCAGAGTTTGCCCAAACTCATGTTCTTTGAGTTGATGATGCCATAATCATCAACATCAATTCAACCATCTCATCCTCTGTTGCCCCCTTCTCCTCCTGCCCTCAATCTTTCCCAGCATCAGGGTCTTTTCCAGTGAGTCAGTTTTTCCCATCAGGTGATCAAAGTACTGGAGCTTCAGCTTCAGCATCAGTCCTTCCAATGAACATTCAGGATTGGTTTCCTTTAGGATTGACTGGTTTGATCTCCCTGCTGTCATAGGGACTCTCAAGAGTCTTCTTCAGCACCGTGGTTCGAAAGCATCAGTCCTTCAGTGCTCACCCTTCTTTGTGACAGTTAATAACAGCTTTATTTTTTAATGTGACTCATTTCAATACCAAGTGCTAATTTTCCCCAAATCTGTAAAACTTCTCTGGATCTTTAAAACACATACAGATTTCAAAACTGTTTGCTGTGGTAAATGAGTTACATCAAACCGTAATTCTATTTTTGCCCCCCCAACTCCTTCTATTTTAATCAGCAGCACAGGCTGCTGCCTACCTGGTACCCTCAGGTTCTCCTTCATTCTGATTGCTGTTTCATTGGTTGCAACTCTGGTTTCCTGAATTCCATGAAACTCCCTTATGGGTTTATTCCCTTGCTTTTGGTGGAGCAGTGAAACCCATTCTCTAACCTCTTCTAAGCAAAAGTATATGAGATGAAAGCCTTCAGACCATCTAAGTCTGAGACCATCTCATTCTCTTTATCATTTGAGGTTGAAATAACTTTATCCCCTAATTCCTCAAGTTATATAATGCTCTTCTAATTTCCAGTACTGATGCTGAGGAACTTGTTGTCTTTTTTAGTCTTTTGTAGATTGAGTCTGTTTTTCCGTTTTCTCTTTAAACTTCAGAATCTTTTCAATATCCAGTATTTTGAACTTTCATAATAATATGCATTTTGTTTGAACCTTTTATCATTGAGTATAACTGGGTCTATTTTGGCTCTTTCAACTTAGAGATCTATGTTCTTCAGTAATGGGATATTTTCCTGCTATTTTCTTTATAAATATCTCTTTCTCCCCCTTTTTTTTTCCAATTTCTATAACTATTAGTTAGATATCAGCTGGATTGATAATCTATTTTTAAGTATCTTCCCTCTCTTATTGTTCACATCTTCAGGTGTTTGTTTTAAAGAAAATTTTCTACTTAAAATTTGATCATCTATTTCAACCAGTTTCATTATAAAATTTTTTTGGAAGACTCTTTCTTATTTCCTTATTATGCCATTTTAGAGGAATCTTGTTTTCATGTTATGAGTGAAAAATCTTCTATTATTTCTCCAAATATATTGATTCTATATTTTATAAAATTTAGTTCAATTTTCTGCTTTCTCTCAGTTTCTTCTTTTATGTTCATTTCTTTGTTTGTTTTGACCACTTTCATGCTGGAGGCTTTGCTGTAATATCTGGTCATCCTCAACTAATCCTTCTTATTTATGAGAAACACACAAAAATATACAGGAGAGGTATCTGAGAGGAGTTTATCAAATGATGTGTTTCACTACAAGCTGATAGTAAGATAACTTTTTTATTGCAGAGTTCCAAATACTCAGATCCATTTATACATGCTTTTGGCATTCTGGGACCAGGACACAGAAATGCACTTGAAGGCTTCACATATGTTACTCTTCCCTGGCGGCTCAGATGGTAAAGAATCCACCTGCAGTGCAGGAGACCTGGGTTCAATCCCTGGGTTTGGAAGATCCCTTGGAGAAGCTCATGACAACTCACTCCAATATTCTTGCCTGGAGAATCCCTATGGATAGAGGAGCCTGGTGGGCTACATACAGCCCATGGGGTCACAAAGATTCGGACACGACTGAGCGACTAAGCACAGCACAGCCTGTCCCTCGGACTTTCAGTTAATTCCCTTATTTTTGGGACTTCCTTGGTGGCTCAGACGGTAAAGCGTCTGTCTACAATGTGGGAGACCTGGGTTCGAGCCCTGGGTTGGGAAGATCCTTTGGAGAAGGAAATGGCAATCCCCTCCAGTACTGTTGCCTGGAAAATCCCATGGACAGAGGAGCCTGGTAGGCTACAGTCTAAGGGGTCACAAAGAGTCGGACACAACTGAGTGACTTCACTTGTCCCTTGTCCCTTATTTTTACCTCCTATGCTTCATACTTCTTATCTCTGCTATGTCTGGGTCTCCAAGGCAAGATGTAAAGAGTAAAATGAAAGTTTAATTTGAAAACAGAAGAGCAGCAAACTGATTCAAAAATAACCTTAGCACACATACATGATGCATGCACAGAACAACCAGATACGTCACAATACGAACGCCTAAACAGGTGTGCAGATATCCAGCACATCCTAAATAAATTTCTACAAAATCCTTAGCATTCTATGAAAAATTTAAGACTACAGTTTTCTATGTACAAAAATAATTCGCTCTATATTTGCAGTCTGCCAATTCTTACCCAAGGTATCTGACATTTATTTCAAAAAGATCAATGGTACTATCACTAGGGTATCATATACAATGTGATTCTAGCCTGAACATTCTAGCTTACTGGGAACATTTTTAGGATCTAAATGGTTATTTACTGACCTATTTTAAAACCTCAGTTACTTCTTATCTCTGCTATGTCTGGGTCTCCAAGGCAAGATGTAAAGAGTAAAATGAAAGTTTAATTTGAAAACAGAAGAGCACAAACTGATTCAAAAATAACCTTAGCACACATACATGATGCATGCACAGAACAACCAGATACGTCACAATACGAACGCCTAAACAGGTGTGCAGATATCCAGCACATCCTAAATAAATTTCTACAAAATCCTTAGCATTCTATGAAAAATTTAAGACTACAGTTTTCTATGTACAAAAATAATTCGCTCTATATTTGCAGTCTGCCAATTCTTACCCAAGGTATCTGACATTTATTTCAAAAAGATCAATGGTACTATCACTAGGGTATCATATACAATGTGATTCTAGCCTGAACATTCTAGCTTACTGGGAACATTTTTAGGATCTAAATGGTTATTTACTGACCTATTTTAAAACCTCAGTTCATTCAAGTTTCTAATGTTTAAGAGGTGCATACCTAAAGTGTGGTTGCTTATAATTAAAGGGGGAGCCTGATGGGCTGCCGTCTATGGGGTTGCACAGAGTTGGACATGATTGAAGCAACTTAGCAGCAGCAGCAGCAGCAATACAGAACAAATCATTACAGAAAGATAAGATCCATTCCAGAACACAGCAACTGTAAGACTGAAGCGTATAACATCTGAAGACCCAGAGGAAGGCTGGGTAAAATAAAAATCTGATGCAGAAACTAAAATATAACACAGACAAAAAGGAACATAAATGTTGGATGCATCAGCATTCTTAAAAGGAAGAGAAAAAATAGGACACAAACTAAGAAATACAGATGCTGTGCAGTTCACATTCTTTTCTAACACAACTGAACCATATATTTGATAAAATCAACTATTTCAGATGCATAAATTCAGCTGCTGAAGAAGTTAGTTGACCTAGATTGACATGCAGTTTAATATCTGGCAGCCAAACATATAAGGTTGTGACTATGTGGGCTACAAATAACTGCCATCACCAACACATTTCGCTGAAACGTTGAAGAGAAATTACTTATAACTGAACCGTGAACCCCCCCCTGATGTTCAAGCTGGTTTTAGAAAAGGCAGAGGAACCAGAGATCAAATTGCCAACATCCGCTGGATCATGGAAAAAGCAAGAGAGTTCCAGAAAAACATCTATTTGTGCTTTAATGACTATGCCAAAGCCTTTGACTGTGTGGATCACAATAAACTGTGAGAAAGTCTGAAAGAGATGGGAATCCAAGACCACCTGACCTGCCTCTTGAGAAATCTGTATGCAGGCCAGGAAGCAACAGTCAGAACTGGAGGGAACAAGAGACTGGTTCCAAATAGGAAAAGGAGTACGTCAAGGCTGTGTATTGTCACCCTGCTTATTTAACTTATATGCAGAGTACATCATGAGAAACGCTGGAAGTACTGGAAGAAACACAAGCTGGAATCAAGATTGCTGGGAGAAATACCAATAACCTCAGATGTGCAGATGACACCACCCTTATGGCAGAAAGTGAAGAGGAGCTAAAAAGCCTCTTGATGAAAGTGAAAGAGGAGAGCGAAAAAGTTGGCTTAAAACTCAACATTCAGAAAACGAAGATCATGGCATCTGGTCCCATCACTTCATGGGAAATAGATGGAGGAAAAGTGTCAGACTTTATTTTGGAGGTCTCCAAAATCACTGCACATGGTGATTGCAGCCATGAAATTAAAAGACGCTTACTCCTTGGAAGAAAAGTTATGACCAAACTAGAAAGTATATTCAAAAGCAGACACATTACTTTGCCGACTAAGGTCCGTCTGCTGCTGCTGCTGCTGTTAAGTCGCTTCAGTTGTGTTCAACTCTGTGCGACCCCACGGATGGCAGGCCATTGGGCTCCGTCATCCCTGAGATTCTCCAGGCAAGAACACTGGAGTGGGTTGCCATTTCCTTCTCCAATGTATGAAAGTGAAAAGTGATACTGAAGTTGCTCAGTCGTGTCTGACATAGCGACACCATGGACTGCAGCCTACCAGGCTCCTCTGTCCATGGGAGTTTCCAGGCGAGAGTCCTGGAGTGGGATGCCATTGCCTTCTCCCAAGGTCCGTCTAGTCAAGGCTATAGTTTTTCCAGTGGTCATGTATGGATGCAAGAGTTGGACTGTGAAGAAGGCTGAGCACCAAAGAATTGATGCTTTTGAAGTGTGGTGTTGGAGAAGACTCTTGAAAGTCCCTTGGACTGCAAGGAGATCCAACCAGTCCATTCGGAAGATCAATCCTGGGATTTCTTTGGAAGGAATGATGCTAAAGCTGAAGTTCCAGTACTTTGGCCACCTCATGAGAAGAGTTGACTCATTGGAAAAGCCTCTGATGCTTGGAGGGATTGGGGGCAGGAGGAAAAGGGGATGACCGAGGATGAGATGGCTGGATGGCATCACAGACTCGATGGATTTGAGTCTGAGTGAATTCCGGGAGATGGTGATGAACAGGGAGGCCTGGCGTGCTGCAATTCATGGGGTCGCAAACAGTCAGACACGACTGAGCAACTGAACTGATCTGTTCTACCGGCAAATGATTAACCATTCCTAATTTAAAACACGGTGCCTGTCTTCTTCCTCTACTCTTACTTGACAACAGTTGACACATTTGATTAGACTTTGACATGACCAAGACCAAAGTCATTGGTTTAATTCTCACATTAGCCATTAATTTCTCCTTGTTTTGTACTTGAATATTGAATAGCTAAATTTGGTTATCATCTCATGATTGGGCAGACACATGAGTAGATAAATCCATTTAGTACGTTATATGAAGAGCATATAACCTTCAAATAATGACTCAGTTTTATTTCATTAAGCATTTGAAAAGTGTATGACATTTAATCTTGTGAAGTTTATAGGTGAAAAAGTTAATATGTAAGAGATAAATTAGACTGTGACAATATGCTAATTTATGGGTTTTTTTTTAAACACCTTGACCTCAGGCCTTTCTACTGCTTTTAATGTAAAAGCACTCAAAATCATGAGAGAATTGAGGCTATTTTCTATCACTTAAAACATTCTCCTAAATTTACCAGTAAAAAAATAAAAGGTGAAAAGTTAGATACATGCTAAGATCACTCTCTAATGTATGAGCCTGGTTCAACATGAGCAAAATGTAAAAACATTCAGCATCTACATGCCTCCTAATAAAACAATAGGATACCTCAGGCTTCCATTCATAAAATATCTGTTCTTAGTTGTTCAGGCAAACACAATAATGAAAAATGAATGCCTCTGAGTTATCTTCGACATTTAATTCATTTTTAATACATGAGAGTTGTTTGTTCAGCTCAGTTCAGTCGCTCAGTCATATCCAACTCTTTGGGACGCCATGGACTGCGGCACGCCAGGCTTCCCTGTCCATCACCAACTCCCAGAGCTTACTCAAACTCATGTCCATCGAGTTGGTGATGCCATCCAACCATCTCATGCTCTATCATCCCCCTTGCCTTCTGTCTTCAATTTATACCAGCATCAGGGTCTTTTCCAATGAGTCAGTTCTTTGCACCAGGTGGCCAAAGAATTGGAGTTTCAGCATCAGTTTCAGTCCTTCCAATAAATACTCAGGACTTATTTCCTTTAGGATTGACTGGTTGGATCTCCTTGCAGTTCAAGGGACTCTCAAGAGTCTTCTCCAACATCACAGCTCAAAAACATCAATTCTTCAGGGCTCAGCTTTCTCACATCCATATATGACTACTGGAAAAACCATAGCTTTGACTAGACAGAGCTTTGTCGGCAAAGTAATGTCTCTGCTTTTTAATATGCTGTCTAAGTTGGTCATAACTTTTCTTTCAATGAGCAAGTGTCTTTTAATTCATGGCTGCAGTCACTATCTGCAGTGATTTTGGAGCCCCCAAAAATAAAGTCTGACACTGTTTTCATTGTTTCCCCATCTATTGGCCATGAAGTGATGGGACCAAATGCCATCATCTTAGTTTCCTGAATGTTGAGCTTTAGGCCAACTTTTTCACTCTCCCCTTTCACTTTCATCAAGAGGCTTTTTAGTTCTTCTTCACTTTCTGCCATAAAGGTGGTGTCATTTGCATATCTGAGGTTATAGATATTTCTCCCAGCAATCTTGGTTCCAGCTTGTGATTCATGTAGCCCAGCATTTCTCATGAGGTACTCTGCATATAAGTTAAATAAGCAGGGTGACAATATACAGCCTTGACATACTCCTTTTCCTAATGAAACCAATCTGTTGTTCCATGTCAGGTTCTAACTATTGCTCTTGACCTGCATACAGATTTCTTAGGAAGCAGGTCAGGTGGTCTGGTATTCCCATCTCTTTCAGATTTTCCACAGTTTTTGTGATCCACACAGTCAAAGGCTTGGGGATAGTCAATAAAGCAGATGTTCTTCTGGAACTATCTTGCTTTTTCAATGATCCAAAGGATGTTGGCAATTGGATCTCTCACTCCTCTGCCTTTTCTAAATCCAGCTTGAACACCTGGAACTTCACATTTCATGTACGGTTGAAGGCTGGCTTGGAGAATTTTGATCATTACTTTGCTGCTGCTGCTAAGGCATGTCAGTCTTTGCTAGTGTATGAGATAAGAGCAACTGTGCGGTAGTTTGAGCATTGTTTGGCATTGCCTTTCTTAGGGACTGAAGTGAAAACTGACCTTTTCCAGTCCTGTGGCCACTGCTGAGTTTTCCAAATTTGCTTGCATAATGAGTGCAACACTTTCAGAGCATCCTCATTTAGGATTTGAAACAGCTCATCTGGAATCCCATCACCTCCATTAGCTTTGTTCATAGTGATGCTTCCTAAAGCCCACTTGATTTCACATTCCAGGATGTCTGGCTCTGGATGAGTGATCACACCACTGGTGTTGTCTGGGTCATGAAGATCTTTTTTGTATAGTTCTTCTGTGTATTCCTGCCACCTCTTCTTAATATTTTCTGGTTCTGTTAGGCCCATACCATTTCTGTCCTTTATTGTGCCCATCTTTGCATGAAATGTTCCCTTGATATCTCTATTTTCTTGAAGAGATCTCTAGTCTTTTCCATTCTATTATTTTCCTCTATTTCTTTGCACTGATCACTGAGGAAGGCTTTCTTATCTCTCCTTGATATTCTTTGGAACTTTGCATTCAAATAGGTATATCTTCCCTTTCCTCCTTTGCCTTTTACTTCTCTTCTTTTCTTAGCTATTTGTAAGGCCTCCTCAGACAACCAGTTTGCCTTTTTGCATTTCTTTTTCTTGGGGATGATCTTGATCACTTCCTCCTGTACAATGTCACGAACCTCCATCCATAGTTCTTCAGGCCCTCTATCTATCAGATCTAATCCCTTGAATCTATTTGCCACTTCCACTGTATACTCGTAAGGGATTTGATTTAGGTTATACTTGAATGGTCTAGTGGTTGTCCCTACTTTCTTCAATTTAAGTCATTTGTTATGATGTGTAGTAGTTAGTAAAACTAACAAGATTTTTAACAAACATGTCATTCTGCTTAAAAATAACTTTTAGATTTGCTACTGTATATCTAATAATGGCAAAATAATACCTAATTTTTATTTATGTGATAGTTATAACTAAAGTTATATAAAATCTCATTCTTGTTTTTATCTTTTATTGCATTATTAGTGAAACTGAACCCCTGTGAATAGTGTTTATTAAAGTAACGAGATATTTACGTAAAATATTCACAAATAAGAGACTTATTTAAGCTTAAAATTCTAATACCTGCACTGAAGAGTTAAAACTGGAAAATCATTAACAAAAATTGAGTCACAGATGTGAAAACAAACTTATGGTTATCAAGAGGGAAGTGTGAGAAGGGATAAATTAGGAAATTGGGATTGATATACACACACACACACACATATATATATAATAGGCAGTTAATAAGAACCTATCAAATAGCACAAAAAACTCTACTCAATACTCTTTAGTAATCTATATGGGAAAAGAATCTAAAAAAAGAAAGGATATATGTATAACTGATTCACTTTTGTGTACATCAGAACTAACCCAACATTGTGAATTAACTATACTCCAATAAAAGTTAATTTAAATAAATAAAATAAAATTGGGAGCTTATTTTGGGCTCAGGCTTCCCTGGTGGCTCAGATGGTAAAGAAACTGACTGCAGTGCAGGAGACCCAGGTTCAGTCCCTGGGTTGAAAAGATCCCCTGGAGGCGGAAATGGCAATCCGCTTCAGTATTCTTTCCTGGAGAATTCCATGGACAGAGCAACCCATTGAGCTACTGTGCATGGGGTTGAAAAGAGTCAGACATGACTGAGTGACTAACACTTCATGACATTACACAAATTGTCACCTTACAAATGTGAAAACAAAATACTTAGGAGAAATATTTGTAAAATGCTATAGATTTTCTTGTGGTAGGACCACACAGAAATGGTAATAAAATTTCAAAGCAGGTCTTAATGGGAATACTGAATACAGCCCAAATTTAACTTCTAAAAATAAGGATCATATACTTCATATTTTAACA
Source organism: Madoqua kirkii (assembly GCA_006408675.1). Classification (NCBI taxonomy): domain Eukaryota; kingdom Metazoa; phylum Chordata; class Mammalia; order Artiodactyla; family Bovidae; genus Madoqua; species Madoqua kirkii. Next base: position 74,598 of record SJYC01107033.1, on the reverse strand, counting down.
GTGAGTAAAATCTGCGAATTCACTACTTTTATTAATATTGGGAAATGAAGAACAAGCAAGCTCTCTCAATGATGTCCAGCCAGTGAATGTCTCTGATATGCTTTAAAAAGAGTAGTTAAGACCCTCTGATATTTCCCATGCCTCACTCAGGACCTCCTCTTGAAATGGAGGGAAAAAGTCAGCCACCTTTTGAAAACTGAATTAGGTAAAGTATCCAATAAACAATAACAATGCTCAACTCAAGTATAATTGTTTAGAAGCCAAAAAGCTTAATTTGAACTATGGAAGCCCATCTTGTGACACTCTATCTAAAATACTAAACTGAATTTCAGACTGCTGGGTAGAGACTGAGTTGAACAAAATGGAAAGCATTTTAATAAAAAATAAAATTCCTTTTATTTAACCTCCAGTGCATTAGTCAGAAGAAAATCCACATAATTTTATAAATTTACTGCTATTAAATATAAAAATAAACATGTTTCATATCAGGGAGTGATTAATACTCATCCATATGCTTTCTGAAATCCAAAATTTGTGTTTTGAATCCAAAGATTCACAAGACAGAAAACATTCCAGACATAAACTTTCAAGTTCTGAAATAGTATTTAGTCAATCACAGACCCTGCGGTTTTAGAATAACTGCTTCCTTTAAATACAGAATGAACCCTTTTAAAACTAAGACCAGGTTAACATTTAAGACTAGAAATTCATCAACAGAAGTTTCCTAGAATAAAGTATCACTGAAACATTACAATGAGGGTAACAGTATTATCACACAGACAGAGAACCAAAATTTTTTATTTGTAAAGTGTGTCTCAGTAATCAAGGTCCTTGTGCCCTTTGTGTAGTGGAGGCAATTGAAGAATGGAGGCAATAAGAAAATTACTTGGACTATGATCAGTATCTCTTATAAATCTGGCTAAAAATCTAGGAGAGAGATATATCAGGGTGATGAAAACAGAATAAAAGGGAGAGGTAGAAAGCAAAGAGGAACTAATCAACCTCTTGATGAAAGTGAAAGAGGAGAGTAAAAAAGTTGGCTTAAAACTCAACTAGAAAACTAAGATCATGGCACCTGGCCCCATCACTTCATGGCAAATAGATGGGGAAACAATGGAAATAGTGTCAGACTTTCTTTTCTTGGGCTCCGAAATCACTGCATATGGTGACTGCAGCCATGAAATTAAAGGACGCTCACTGGCAGAAAAGTTATGACCAACTTAGACAGCATATTAAAAGCAGAGACATTACTTTGCCAACAAAGGTCCATCTAGTCAAAGCTATGGTTTTTCCAGTAGTCATGTATGGATATGAGAATTGGAGTATAAAGAGAGCTGAGCACCGAAAAACTGATGCTTTTGAACTGTGGTGTTGGAGAAGACTCTTGAGAGTCCCTTGGACTGCAAGGAGATCTAACCTGTCCATTCTAAAGGAAATCAATTCTGAATATTCATTGGAAGGACTGATGCTGAAGCTGAAACTCCAATACTCTGGCCACCTGATGCAAATAACTGACTCACTGGAAAAGACCCTGATGCTGGGAAAGACTGAAGAGATGGGGACGACATGGTTGGATGGCCTCACTGACTCAATGGACTGGAGTTTGGATAAGCTCCGAGAATTGGTATGGACAGAGAAGCCTGGTGTCACAGGTGGACATGGGGTTGCAAAGAGTCAGGCATGACTGAGTGACTGAACTGATTAATAATTTGCTCCTATCTTATTTCTGAGTAGTCCTCTATAGATATACCACAGTTAAGGTTATGTCTCACAAATTTCAATAAGCTGTGTTTCAACACGTTTTTGAATTTCACTTCAGGCTTCTTTGACCTGTATTACTGATTTCATTGTGGTTGGAGACACATTTGATATGATTTCAATACTGCAGTCCGTGGAGTTGCAGAGAGTCGGACACTACTGAGCAACTCAACTGAACTGAACTGATCAGAATAATATTGCAAACTGACATGGGGCAATACCACATAGAAAAGGTAATATATTTTCAAAGCAGGTCTTAATGTGAATTCATATCACTGATCCTTGTTTTTCTTCCTACTGTGTGTGTGTGTGTGTGTGTGTGTGTGTGTGTGTGTACACGCACGTGCGGCTATAAAGACTAGAACAAAAAAACTGCTGCACACATTGCATATACTTGCAAATCTTAGCAAAATCTTATACTTCAATCTTATGGTTGTCATGTTCCACTTCTTACAGAAAGGCCAGATATTCCTGAATGATTCTCATGCCCTAATTCCACATTTGCATGGTGTTGTTATAGGCTGAAGTCAGGAAGCGGGGAGAAGTACCCTCACCAGAAGCACTGTGTAGGGCAGCTGCCCTTGATAAGTCACCCTACGTCTCGCTTGTCCAGGATTCTTCCCACAGCGGTTAGGAAGACCTAAAGGGATGCCGGGGTGATGGCTGACTATCATAGGATTTGTTCTCTTCGTAAGTCCTAGGGAGAGTGCTGCCTCCAATTGTCAGTGGTTTCCACTGAACGCAGAACTCAGGTTCCTTGGTTTTCACCCCAGGACAACTATCAGCAATTCCAAGGCAAGAGGAAAAGTTCTCAGCATCACACTGCAGAATTACATTATCTATAGTTTGTTTCATTAAATTAACTTGAAAAGCATATCCTGAAGTTCAAATCAGTAAAAGAACATTAAGAATTTTAAAGGTTGAGATAGACCTACATAAATATTTGTTGCTGTTGTTTACTTGCTAAGTTGTATCTGACTCCTTGCAACCAGGGTCCTCTGTGTATGGGTTTTCCCAAGCAAGAATACTGGAGTGGGTTGCCATATTCTTCTCCAGAAGATCTTTCCAACCCAGGGATCAAATCTGCATCCTTTCACTTGGCAGACAGATGCTTTACCACTGAGCCACCAAGGAAGCACATAAATATAGTTTATTTAATTTAAAAAGATATTTAAATACACGATAATAATTAGGTTCATGTAAAAACCTAACTATGATAGATTATGTATCAATATATAGTTATTTTTCTAGGTGTATGCTAAGTCACCTCAGTCATGTCTGACTCTTTCGGACCCTATGGACTGTAGCCCACCAAGTTCCTCTGTCCATAGGATTCACCAGGCAAGAATACTAGGATGAGCTGTCATTTCTTCCTCCAGGGGATCTTCCCGACTCAGAGATCAAAGTTAGCACATGAAGAAAAATACAATACAGAGTAAATGTTCTCTAAACAGCAGTTGAAAAAATGAATGAATATTTGAATAAATGAAATAAGCATAAGAAATTAAATTCAAGAATTTTCTAAAAAGTTAATCCTGATGGCTCAGACAGTAAAGAATCTGCCTGTATGCAGGAGACTTAGATTCGATTCCTGGGTGGGGAAGTTCCCTTGGAGGAGGGCATAGCAACCCACTCCAGTATTCTTGCCTGGAGAATCCCATGGACAGAGTAGCCTGGCAGGCTATAGGCCACAGTGTTGCGAGGCAACTGAGCATGAATGCACACAATCCAAATATATATAGGACTGTGTCTAAATTATAAGAAATAGTAGGTGTTTAGACCTTAAGAGTTTGCAAGAAAAAAAATCAAGTGAAATACCTCCTCTGAATGTTTTTTTTCTATATTATTCTGATAAGTGAGTATGTCTTGGAGCTTTCACTGACAGATCTCCAAAGAATTTCCCATTATGTTGGGCAGCTCTTTAACAAGAGTGTATACTGATCTTCCACTTCCTTCGACAGGCACCAAGCTGTTTTTCCAGTATTCGACTCAAGAGGATGGCTGCCAGCTGAAAGCACCCCAGGAGGAAGGGAGTGTGGGGTGGATCACTGGTGGTGAGGTCTGAGATGGGAGGAGAATGACAGTCTGAAGCTAGGTCTCCTGTGGCAGGGATCTGTGCCTTGAGGATTCCTCTGCGCTTGCGTGCTAGGTCACTTCAGTTGTATCTAACTCTTTGGGACCCCATGGGCTGTAGTCCACCAGGCTCCACTGTCCATGGGATTCTCCAGGCAAGAATACTGGAGTGGGTTACCATGCCCTCCTCCAGAGGATCTTCCCAACCCAGGGATCGGACCCACATCTCTTATGTCTGCTGCATTGGCAGGTGAGTTCTTTACCACTAGTGCCACCTGGGAAGGGATCCCTCTCGGGCTCAAGCAAAGAGAGCAAACACATGCTTCCCAAGAGACTCAATTATAGGACCTCACCCACAGAGGGTACTAACTAGAGAAAGAGCAATGACCAAAATGTCTTTTCTTTCCTTTAGGACTGTCAAATGAGAAGAGTGTTTAAGAAGAAGGAGAGAAAGGAGCCAAGTGGCAGACTGAATTTCTATCCTTCAAGCCACTCACGCTTGAGCCAAGTGATGGGTAAAATATGAACAGAGTTTGCGGCTTATTTTTTTGCACTGAACTGGACATTCAAAAATCAAAAGTGGCCAGAAATTTGTCAAACCTGCCAAGGTTGCTGTTACATGGTGAAAAGGTGAAATCTGACCTTACCAGGTTGGACACAATGACGAGTCAAAAAATAAAAAATGCTTCTAATTATGTTTCACTGAGTGGATGCTTCTCTTACTCAAAAATGAACAACAGAACCTGTGTTTTCCTTTCACTTGCCTCAAAATCTAATAATCTTGAACAATACAAAGCAGAGAAATCAAGTACTTTAACATTCAGTTCAGTTCAGTCGCTCAGTCATGTCCGACTCTTTGCGACCCCATGAATCTCAGCATGCCAGGCCTCCCTGTTCATCACCACCTCTCGGAGTTCACTCAGACTCACGTCTATCGAGTCCGTGATGCCATCAAGCCATCTCATCCTCTGTCATCCCCTTCTCTTCCTGCTCCCAAACCCTCCCAGCATCAGAGTCTTTTCCAATGAGTCAACTCTTCACATGAGGTGGCCAAAGTACTGGAACTTCAGCTTCAGCATCATTCCTTCCAAAGAAATCCCAGGATTGATCTCCTTCAGAATGGACTGGTTGGATCTCCTCGCAGCCCAAGGGACTCTCAAGAGTCTTCTCCAACACCACAGTTCAAAAGCATCAATTCTTCGGCGCTCAGCCTTCTTCACAGTCCAACTCTCACATTCATACATGACCACTGGAAAAACCATAGCCTTGACTAGACGGATCTTAGTCGGTAAAGTAATGTCTCTGCTTTTGAGTATACTATCTAGGTTGGTCATAACTTTTCTTCCAAGGAGTAAGCATCTTTTAATTTCATGGCTGCAGTCACCATCTGCAGTGATTTTGGAGCTCCCCAAAATAAAGTCAGACACTGTTTCTACTGTTTCTCCATCTATTTCCCATGAAGTGACGGGACCAGATGTCATGATCTTCATTTTCTGAATGTTGAGCTTTAAGCCAACTTTTTCACTCTCCTCTTTCACTTTCATCAAGAGGCCCTTTAGCTCCTCTTCACTTTCTGCCATAAGGGTGGTGTCATCTGCATATCTGAGGTTATTGATATTTCCCCCAGCAATCTTGATTCCAGCTTGTGTTTCTTCCAGTCCAGCGTTTCTCATGATATACTCTGCATAGAAGTTAAATAAGCAAGGTGACAATATACAGCCTTGACATATTCCTTTTCCTATTTGGAACCAGTCTGTTGTTCCATGTCCAGTTCTAACTGTTTCTTCCTGACCTCCATACAGATTTCTCAAGAGGCAGGTCACTAACTTGTGGTAAATACAGATTTTCCCAACGGTGAGCCCTTGTTATCAAATTTCCGGGAGGATGCTATGGTTGTAATAGATTGAAAATAGCCAGGAATTAGTGTGAAAGGTTCTAAATTATACCAAGTTTATGAATTTAAGTTTAACTTGATGATAGCTAACTTTTATTGAGTGCCTCTTATGTGCCAGGCATTTGGCTAGATACTTAACATAAATTATTTCCTTTAATCCTTACAATTCCATTGAGTAGGTAGATATTGTTTTTAATTACAATATTACGGGTGAGAAAAGGAAAGTGTAAGAGATTATACTCAGGAACTTCCTTGGGTGTTCAGTGGTTAAGACACTGTGCTTCCTCTGCAGGAGGCACAGGTTTGATTTCCGTTCTGGAAACTAAGATCCTACGTGATCCATGGCACAGTTAATAATTAAATAAATGAACAACAGAACCATTCATTTAAAATAAAAGAAGTTACATGCAGTTAGTGACATAGTTAGGAAGTGGAGGAGTCAAATTTAGGCAGAAAACTGCCGAATCCCTGATTTAAGCCCTCCCATTGCTGCCTCCGGAGAAGGCAATGGCACCCCACTTCAGTACTCTTGCCTGGAAGATCCCATGGACGGAGGAGCCTGGTAGGCTGCAGTCCATGGGGTCACTAAGAGTTGGATACAACTGAGTGACTTCACTTTCACCTTTCACTTTCATGCATTGGAGACGGAAATGGCAACCCACTCCAGTGTTCTTGCCTGGAGAATCCCAGGGATGGGGGAGCCTGGTGGGCTGCTGTTTATGGGGTTGCACAGAGTCAGACAAGACTGAAGCAACTTAGCAGCAGCAGCAGCATTGCTGCCTCCGTACAGGTGGCAGGGTTTAATTACAGTGTTCACCTTTAGTTATAAAGGAGTTATGTTTTTGTAACACTGTAGTAACTCCGTGATTATGATTCAGATCTTAGATTAACTCATGAGTAATGCTGTAGAATCTATGATGGACAACGCGATTTGATTTTTTTAAAAAAGGATCCTAAACCAAGACACCCAAGAAATGAGGATGAGTCTGGTTTCCAATATTAGGAAGTCTGAGCAACAGGCAAATCCTTTAACCTCTCCGGAGCTCAGCTTCTTCATTTACAGCTTGACTCAGTTGTGCCAGTTGAGAACCTTTGTTTTCTGGTGGTCACATGCTCAAATGGTAGGGAAAGTTAGCTGAAAATGGTACCTCGACTTATTCAGTAACATTCAGTGAAAGGATATGAAAGATTAGTGTCCAATAATATGAATTATTTTTAAGTTAACTTATTTGATTTCTATCTAGTACAGTTAAAAGAGAGTTATACAAAATATCTACTAGAATAAATTTGAATAGACCTCAGGGATTCAAAGGGAAAAAGTAATAGCCTTATTTCTCTGCTCCCAGCCCCAAGTCCTGCTACCCAGATGTAACTAGTGTTGGAAATTAGCTCTGAATATACAGCTATGCAACACATCTTTTGTGTGAATTTATAAAAGACTCTGCTAGTTTCTTTAAATTATCTTAATTACGAAAACAGTATGTGACTATATACACTTGGTTAAAAAAAAACAACTTTGAACAAAACCTGTTCGTAAAAAAAAGCAGAAGACTTTATGCATACTGAATTTTATTTTCTTCCACTCCAAACTGAATCAGGTGCTCTGCTGGAGAATATATTTGAATTGTGAAAATATAACTGTCAACATTATGGAGGCATCAAAGTATTAAAGTAAGCTTTCCTTTTGTTTTAGATCTTTTAAAAAATGACAACAAAAGTCATTTAAGGCTTTCTTGCTTAAAAAAACTTTTACATGATGATTCAAATTTTGAGAATCCAGAATACTTCTCCATTTCCCTCTAAATGAGTTTTGACTGTTAAGAGGTATTATGTTTTGAAAAACCTCTGGAGAGGATTTCCTGTATCTTTCTTTTTTGTTTTTCATATAGCTGGTAGGATTTTGTTATATAATTCTGTGCTGCTTTTGTTTTCCACAACAATCAAAAGTAAGAAAAGTAGGAAAGTAGGGGGCTTTCCTAAATTAGCTGCAATATGCTATCCTTTGTATCCTTTACTCTGTGTCTCATAATAAATAGTAACTCTTCCTGTAAAGTCAAAGTAAATTGAACCATGTGATTTGGGGCTGTATGATATTGACTCTGTTCTATATGTAGATAAAATGCGTGGTTCCAGGGTTAGCTCCTCTAACTGACCCTCTGTGCCTTAGAGCCACAGAGGTGCCCCCTTCATGGTTTCTGCTTACATCATTAACAGCTCCACTAATTTTCACATCAGAGAGTCAAGTCTTAGTGAGGGAGGCTGAATCCATATCATGCAATTATACAGGCGAGAGCCAGTTGAAGATAATATTAATACTCCCTGTCCAAAAGGAGGCCTAATGAGTGGCTTCTCTGCTTGAGCTACCCCAGATTCAGGGCCCACCTCTGAATTCCAGCTACTGAGGATAAAAGGACACAGTTCTTACTGATCCGAAAGTGTGGAATGTGTGTACCCACTTTATTTGTTCACTGGGATGATGAACCTTTAAGCACTCAATGTAAAATAATACCCACATGTGCTTTCCATTATAAGTCTTTCTTCTCTCTCTATTATTGTTTTGTTTTTCAGATTTTTGAAAAGACTAGTATGATTAGTTATATCCTGCCCATTTAACCACTTTCCACATTTCACTTTTAAAATGAAATCATCTTTCTTGCATTTAACTAATGGAAAGTTATTCAACTTGCCAAGCAAGGTTCCACTGTCCCTGAAATAAATTTTCCAAAGAACTGGAAACTCTATGCAGCTTTTATACAAGAAGCAGAATGGAAATGTTCAAATTTATGTTACACTGATACATATTTTCCACAGTTTGATATTTAAGTAATATCCATCACATTGTATCTGAAGATACTCATTTGACTCTTTAAGAAGAGCAGTTGCATTCAGAATTTCTCTTTCATCTCACTTCCAACTTCCTCAAGCATTGAAATGTATTCTGTTTACAACTATTTAAAATAACTGATATCAGCAGCAGGAGCAGCAACTGACATTAGTGAGTGATTGTCATGTATCAACCATTGCTAAGGGATATACAGGTCTGTTCTCATTTGATTAATCACAACAACCCTATGAGGAAGACAGTTATTATTTTCTCTGTTTCACAGATGCTTAAACTGAGAATGATGAGGGATTAAGTAATTTGCCCAAGGTCCTTGGCAAGTAAGTGGCAGAACCAGAACTCAGATGCAGGATAATTTCCAAGCCTAAGTGGTTTCCCACTATACTACCACCCTTATTAAAACATATTCTTTAAAGAGTTCTTTATGCTTGGCATCATTAAGTATCGACCCCACTCCCAAAAGCTTTCCATCTAAAATACTAAACCTTATTGAGCAGATAGTAAGGACGTAACAGCTGAGCAAGCACTGAAAGAGATATAAACTGAATTAGTATTCAATTCATGCAGTAGCTCTGCTGTTCGACAGAGTGCCCACCAGTCACATGTGGCCACTGAGCCCTTGAAATGTGACTAGTGCAGCTGAGGAATTGTATTTTTAGTTTTACTAAATTTTAATTATTTGAAATGTAAAGAGCCACATGTGGCTAGTGGCTGTCATACTGGACAGCATAGGGACAGAAGAAGGCAGTGGAAGGATTAAGTAATAGGAGGAGGAATGAGGCTGACATGCATGGACCCAAACTTGAGTGTAGAAAGAAGCCCTTCTCAGCCCTCTGGAAGGACACTTGTTACAGCAATATGAGCAAGCTAAGGGGCAACTGGGGGAGGCATTTCATACATGAGATGAGTGGGGCAGACAGACACACGGCTAAGTAGAGGGAATGAGAGGGAAGGGCAAACCGGGACTTCTGCGGTGGGGAACGTGGCAGGATTTGGCAGCTGACTGACTGTGGGTTGAAGTACAGTGGAGGTTGGCAGCTACTTCAAGGCTTCCAGCCTAGTGATGGAAAAACAGCTCCTTTCTGCAGTGTCTAATTTATGTTGGCAGAGGGACATCTAGCTTGGGATGCCTTATAGACAGAGTGTGTATCCTAAGGCTGTATCTGAGAAGCAGGTTGGTAGATAGATGAATAGATTTAATATTTACATAGAGATAATATTTAATTCATGTACACAGAAAACATTCAGAGTTATTTAAAAAATAGTAGGATTTTTAAATAGTAGGATTTAAATGGCATTTAAAAAATAGTAGGAAAGTCAGTGACTGGAGTGGGATGAATAAAGCAAAGAGTGGAAGGAAGTGTAATTAAAGTGGTAGTTTTACAGGCTATGGGGCTATCAGGAGCTGCCCAGTCCATGTAAAACTTTGGACTATATTCTAAGTGTGATGGGAAGCCTCTGGAAAGTTTGAGAAGGAGAATAGGTTTCATTTTACTTTGTGAATGACCACTCTGAATGTAAGAACAGACCTAAGTGGAAGTATAAGGGTGGAACTAGGGAGCTTAGGTAGGTTACTCTAGTATTCTAGGTGAGGGATGCTGATAACTTGGACCAGCAATAACAATGGTAGACCTAGAGACAAGTGGGTGGGTTCCAGAGATATATTTTCAAGGCAGAATGATTCTGTTGATTGTCGGAGGAAATATGTCGTGTGAGTGATAGAAAGGAGTTGGAAGTGATTCTAAGCTTTTGCCATGAATTTTACCATTTATTGAGTTGGGGACCATGGAAGAAATACTAGGGAGTTTACAACCAAAGTCAAGAATTCAGTTTTGGACTTACTAAGCTGGAAATGCCCATGAGACATTTTAGTGGGACTGTCTGTCAAGTGAGCAGTTGAACATGTGATCCTGGAGTTGTCCCATGACTTGATGAGTTGTGGTTTATTAGGTTTTTAGGGGAAAGGAGGAGCTAGAAGAGGAAGAGAAGATGGACAAGAGTATTCACGAGTGGGACAGAGGTTTCAGGAATTGGGAAGTGGCAGGATCCTGTTTTGGGATGGACCCGGGAGAGGAATATGCCATTCCGATTGTGGTGGTGTTGAAACAGAGAAGGTGTTTTTGAAGACGGGCATAGTGTGGTGGTGATCATTGGGAGAGCCCGTCCTGGGAAGCTTTGGTGTGGTTCTCAAAGGGTGGAGAGGGGAAGGGGAGAGAGCAGGCAGGCAGAACTCAAGATTAGCTCTGGGCCAGCCCCACAACAGGGTAGAAGTTGGGCTGTCACTTGACTTTGTCACAGTGCAAGGCAGTTTTTGCCTGTTCCTTGTGCATGAGAGCATTTTTAGGCTATTTAATCAAATTTTTATGCCTCAGGGCGGAATAACAGAGTGGGAAGTGTTGATTTAATTGTTTTTTCAAGTAAGCATAAATGTCAGAATTTAGGGGAATTGTATGCTGGAAAAAGATTAGTTTATTTTAGAAGGGGGAACTTTTTTCCTACTTTTTCTCATTTGCCTGAAGTATTTGTCACACATAATCATCTTGCCTGCATTTATAATGCAGGATTTCCACTCACATGAAAATATATATTTCATATTTTTCCCATTAAAATGGCCAGTGTTGATATATTTGGTACTCATTCCTAGTCTGTTCAGACTTTCAGCCATTGGAAAGAACAGCTATTAAAAGGAACACTGTTTTGTATTATGATCACAGACTTCTAATGCACAAATAGGGTGTTGGAGGGGTCATCGAGAACTCTAAGGGGATGCCTGTTACAGAGAGAACGTTCTTGCCTCCCCACTTACCTCCTGTCTAGTGGTTCACTGACAGGTCGACAGAAGAGAAGTGAAGGAAAGTGAGTTAGATCAGTCAGACTCACAACTTTATCATGTGAAACAGGGATCCCCAAACCTTCTTGGCACCAGGGACTAGTTTTGTGGAAGATAGTTTTTTCATGGACTGGGGTTGGGTATGGGAGTGAGATGGTTTGGGGATGATTCAAGCACATTACGTTTATTGTGTCCTTTATTTCTATTATTATTACATTGTGATATATAAAGAAATAATTATACAATTCACCATAATGTAGAACCAGTAGGGCACCACTGATCTGACAGGAGGCGGAGCTCAGGCAGTAATGTGAGTGATGGGGGGTTGTAAACAGAGATGTAGTAAACACAGATGAAGCTTCTCTAGCTTGCCCACCACTCACTTCCTGTTGTGTGGCCCAGTTCCTAAAAGGCCATAGACCAGTACCAATCTGTGGTCTGGGAGTTAGGGACCCCTGAGATGAAAGACTTGGAATAGAGGGTTTATACCTTGTTTACAGAGAAATCCTGACATCACTTATGGACTCGCCAGTCCATCCCGTCCCTGATCCTGTTAGTAATTAACAGTTGCCTAAGCTGGAATCAAGATTGCCAGGAGAAATATCAATAACCTCAGATATGCAGATGACACCACTCTTATGGCAGAAAGTGAAGAGGAGCTTAAAAGCCTCTTGATGAAAGTGAAAGAGAGCGAAAAAGTTGGCTTAAAGCTCAACATTCCAAAAACCAAGATCATGGCATCTGGTCCCGTCACTTCATGGGAAATAGATGGGGAAACAGTGGAAACAGTATCAGAATTTATTTTCTTGGGCTCCAAAATCACTGCAGATGGTGACTGCAGCCATGAAATTAGAAGATGGTTACTCCTTGGAAGAAAAGTTATGACCAACCTAGATAGTATATTCAAAAGCAGAGACATTACTTTGCCGACTAAGATCCGTCTAATCAAGGCTATGGTTTTTCCTGTGATCATGTATGGATGTGAGAGTTGGACTGTGAAGAAGGCTGAGCGCCGAAGAATTGATGCTTTTGAACTGTGGTGTTGGAGAAGACTCTTGAGAGTCCCTTGGACTGCAAGGAAATCCAACCAGTCCATTCTGAAGGAGATCAACCCTGGGATTTCTTTGGAAGGAATGGTACTGAAGCTGAAGCTTCAGTACTTTGGCCACCTCATGTGAAGAGTTGACTCATTGGAAAAGACTCTGATGCTAGGAGGGATTGGGGGCAGGAGGAGAAGGGGACGACCGAGGATGAGATGGCTGGATGGCATCACGGACTCAATGGACATGAGTCTGAGTGAATTCCGGGAGATGGTGATGGACAGGGAGGCCTGTCGTGCTGCGATTCATGGGGTCGCAAAGAGTCGGACACGACTGAGCGACTGAACTGAACTGACTGAAATAGATAAAATTAGAATTCCTTCCCCAGGTCCTATTTATAGGCAAGGATCCCTCTGTTATTGGCCGGTGTTTTCCCTTCTTGCACTTGTTGGAATGGTCCCATTGTCAAAGCTCTTGGGACACTGATCGGCAGGGACTCAATTTTGTCCCCTTTTGTCTCATTGTAGTGGCTCCTGTGACTGGGCTACAGTTCTGTGGGTTGGCAGTAGGAAAGAGGACTTCCTTCCGATGTTCATGCTCAAGCAGCTGTTTCTCTCTAAGCAACAGTTTCCCCAACCCCCAGCTGGTCCCTCCCTGCTGAGAAGCCAAAATATACCCAAGTCACAGCTAGACTAAGTTCATTCCATGAAAGTGCAAATGACAGTGATGCCTTTTCCCAGCATCAGCTTTTATCCTCTTTATCAAGAGCTTATTTTGTCATCCTCCTTCCTTTCCCCTATGAATAATCCATTTCTCCCCATCAGCCTTGCAGAACAGAGGCGTGCCCGTGTCATAGGCTTGCAAGGAGCGTTCTTTCAGTGGTTCTTGACTCGTTTGGCCTTTTAGTTCTTTTTTTTTTTAATATATCCCTACCAGAATCTCCAGACTGAGGTCATGGAAGGTCAGAGTTAAAATTGATACTGCCTGAGTGCTTTTCATCTGAAAACGGATCTCTATGCTTTCTGGAGATTGCAGAAGTTTTCCCCATCTGCGGTGACCCTTGGCACACTTTTGCTTCACTATTTCCATTTCAGGATTTAGAGGCTCTGGTGATAGGGAGGAACTATAAATAAGAACAATCCCGAGAGTGATAGGAGGGGCTCAGATGGTCCTTAACTTTCTGGCCTTTCTCTCAGTTTAGAATTCCTCAAGACCTATTATAGTGACTTAATTTCATTTGACTCAGAATACCAGGCCTTTAGAGCTGATGTCACTTACAGAAAGGACTCATGGCTGTGGTATCTGTCAACTCACTGCTTATTGAAATGTCTTTTATTATAAAGTAAAGAGGGGGTGAAGTGGATACTAACTTAATGATATTTTACACACACTGAGAGTGATAGGAGGGGCTCAGATGGTCCTTAACTTTCTGGCCTTTCTCTCAGTTTAGAATTCCTCAAGACCTATTATAGTGACTTAATTTCATTTGACTCAGAATACCAGGCCTTTAGAGCTGATGTCACTTACAGAAAGGACTCATGGCTGTGGTATCTGTCAACTCACTGCTTATTGAAATGTCTTTTATTATAAAGTAAAGAGGGGGTGAAGTGGATACTAACTTAATGATATTTTACACACACACTTAATTGCCCTGAGGGAGTTCAGTTACATGAATCGTAACATAAAATGCTTGAGTTCTCTGTTCTTTTTTTTGACAAGTTTCAGTTGTCATTTAATAGATTTTCCTCATGGGAGGTAAGCTTGTGCTTTCTAAGGATGAATGAATGCCTTGCTACTAAATTGGAAGGTTGGAATTTAAACGTATGAAAAAACTAATTCTTTTTAAAAATTTACTAGTAGATATGCACTATCCACAAAGAGATTTGAAAATAATCTACTCTGGATGATTAATATGTATATGTAGTCATGCTGATAGTTTAGTTGAGATATCTGTGATGTAAATATTGATGCAATCTCCTTAAATAAGGAATACTATACATATGTGTGTATACATATATATTCTAAAGTAGAAAGATGTTCATCTTAACCTTTCTTTGATCTCCAAGGCCATCCAAATTCGGAAGGGCCTTTGATATCCAAATAGAATCCTAGGCCTGGGCTTCTATATAGACATTTGAGACAATGCCCAAGCACTTTTGTGTGCCAGCTTTAGTAATTGTCTTCACCGTCCAGAACATTATTGCTTCCAGCTAATTCATCTTGCTCCTCTTTGCCTCCTTCTTCCTTGTGAGGGTTTAAAAGATCCACTATACTTAGGAGTAAAAGTCTCCGCAAGTTCACACCACTGATTGAGGAAAGAAAACCACAAGTTTGCGCTTCTGCCCTTTCTCTTCATTCCTAGCCTGTGCTAAACCTCTGAGGATCTATAACTATCTCCTAGGATGGTCTGGAATTCTTCTGGTTTCAGTGGACCAGAGAGAATTGTGGCAGTCAGACCCCCACGGCCTATTTCCTGGCCATACAGTCAAATGGTAAAAGAATGAACCGGTCAGATCCCTAACCTTTCCCTGTCTTTGCTTTATATGAATCACAGTGATCTTTGAGTGAAAGAATGTAGCTCACCAGTGTCATTTGGGATCTTCTAAAGTAGTAGGAAACACTGCATTCTTCACACCAACTTGTGGCATGCCAGCACATTCCTCTGCGATGAGGTGGAGAGTGCTGGTGGCCGGCCTGGGATTTGTAGGGCTGGGGCGGGGAGCTGCTGTTTAAAAATACATTTAATTATATTCCTTCTCTGCAGTAATATTGATACCATTTTTAGCCCATTACAAATACTGTGATTTTCATTTAAATCATGTCCATTATCTTATTGACCTAGTTTTTATTTTGTAATCAAAATGTTCTATTTCTGGATAGCTTAGCCCAGAATTTTTTTTTTTTTTTAAGGCTATGGACCCTTCCTGGAGTTTTTTCTTCCATATCTGTCTATAGATGGGCTGTCTCTGCGTTCACTGAATTAGAGAAAACGATACTCTCGTATTCTCTTTCAGGGTGCAGCTTTTCTCTATTTAATTTGGCAGGATACCACAGGACCTCACATCTGGTAACTTTTTTTTTTGGTGGGATAGTTGAGAAATTTTACTCGTGTTCAAAATGAGAGGCAGAGGTCTCGACGATCTTTTTCCTTCTTTCCTTGCTCTCTGTCTGCTCTTCTGTGCCCTCTTTCTCTCCAGCTTTCTCTTCTTTCTCTTCACTCTTGCCCGTATGCTGTCTGGCAGAGTTGACCTCACTTCGGCTCTCCCTTCACATGTTTTTGATACTCATAGGGTCCCACTTTTAGATCTTGGCCTTCTCTCTGTTTCTTTCCCTCCTATTTTCTTCCTGGTCTCCTCCTAACCTTCTTTCTCTTGCTGTCAGCAGTACAAGCCCCTCTTCTTTATTTCTTTCTCTGACTGGAAGCTCATTCTGGGCAGAACCCCTCTGGAGGTGTTCTGGCAGCTCTGTTCCTGGGGCTCATCTTTCATCAGTGTCTACTAGGGACTTGAGACCCCTGAAGAACTCTCCACTTGACCCTCAAAGTTTTCTTTCAGTGTTATTTCTCACAGTCCTTGACACAGGAATGTAGTTTGTTCTTTTCTCCAGACAGTGAACAGAATCATGGAATCTGGGGATTCAGAGTGGCCAGCGGTCTCATTTTGCCAGCCAGGAAGTAGACCTGAGAATGGTTTCTACCAAGATTCTAAGGCGATCTAATGGCAGAACCATGGCAACTACCGCATTTCCTGACTCCTTTTTGATGGTGGTGGAGGGCAGGGGGAGTCTCTTCTTATCACCCTCTTCCTTAGCCAGGAAGTCATGAAGATATTTCATCTGGTTCCTGTTAGCACTCATTTCTCTCAATCATCATTAACCTTCTCAAATATTGTTCATCTTGAATGACATTTTAGAGTAACTGAGTCTTAAATGTGTCACTTTCTTGTCAAAAGAATACACAAAAGATGAAGTGCAGAGACAAGAGTCTCACTGAGTTGCTGGGGATTTTCTCAGGAATGCTTTTTTGCTCCAGGTCACTTCTGTTGATGTATTCGTTCCTAAGAACTGGTAGATGACCATGACATACAATATTCAAGCTTGAACTCCTTCCTGCCTAACTGGAGTCTCTCTGCTAATCAGGAAACCACATTTAAAGCTGTGTCCTGAACTCTGCCCAGAACGTCAGCTTGGCCAGGAAGGACAGGGAATTCCTCCTGGTAGTAGCCACTGGGGACCAAAGGGGTAACTGGAGGTCAGAGGAGCTTAGCAGGGAAGACATCAGCACAGGGGACATTCCACCAACCACTGGTTTCTTTTCTAAATTTTCTCTGTGGTTGAGGTCAGGCAAAGCCCAGGATGTCAGCCCCCAAGCTAGTGACCCTATAATACGTGTCGTATTTTATAATCTAACAACAATATATATATATATATATTTTTTTTTTTTTTTTTAAATTCAGGAGGCTCAACATAGGGTTGTCAGCTTTTGTCTTGGGAAGTCAGGATATTAAAAACAGCAATAGTAGAATTGTCATATAATATTATAATCTTTTCATAAAATAAAAGATATTTCAGTACTAGAAGTAGAAAGAATATAATCTTACAATAAAGGGGAGTCCTGTATACTACACACATAGAACTTCCAAAAAAACTCATATTGTGTTGTCTAGGTTTTTCTTATTATACCACATGCGTGTGTGCGTAGTCGCTCAAATCAGGTCCAACTCTTTGTGACCCCATGGACTGTAGCCCACTAGGCTCTTCTGTCCGTGGGATTCTCCAGGCAGGAATACTGGAGTGGGTAGCCATTCCCTTCTCCAGGGGGTCTTCCCAACCCAGGGATCAAACCCAGGTCTCCTGCATCGCAGGCGGTTTCTTTACTGGCTGAGCCACCAGAGAAGCCCAAGCTAATATAAATTTTGTCCTAGAAGTGCTAAGCTGTGATATTTGGGAACCGCCAGCATTCATTCCATGGCTAGTAAACTCCTGTCCCCAGGGAGAACACAGAAGAATGCACAAGGAGGATGGCCCATGAAACAGCTCCTTAGTAATAGGAAGTATTCAGTAAATGGTGTTTATTTTTATTCTCTCTTAGAAGTGAGATGATTCATTAGAATTGGGCTGTTCATTAGAATGACTGTTTTGGGTTGGCCTTCAAGGGACAGTCCTTTTCTTTGGCTTCTCGTCTTTGTAGACTGGGGTCTGCCCTACAGCTTTGCAGAACTGAAGGTTGATTTGATTAGTTAGCTCATGGATGGTCTGGGAAGACTCACACTTCCCAAGCTGGAAGCTAATGGAGGCCAGTCCATGAGCAAAAATGCCAGCTTGTTACTTTTCATGGAGAAGATATACTTTTTCAGAGACAGTATCAATGGGTCAGTCTGCCCAAGTTCCATGCCCTCTCCGCTGTGGAGGGGGCGGGATGGATGCTGGTGGAGGTGGGGCAATCCTAGCGTCCACTTTCCTTGGGGAAGACAGACTCAAAGTAATAGGAACTGGTGACTGAATTCATTCCAGCAAGCTGTAGATAGAGCCCATTTTATTCACTGCCATTGTTTTCTTTATCTCACTTGGACATTCCTCCTCATTGAGAGGCAGTGGAAGCAGAGTGGTTAAAGGCAGAATTCTGGAGTCAAAATGTCCGGGTGCAAATCCAGGCTTTACCTCTTCTAAGGCGTGTGACATTGGGTAAGTTACTTGACCTCTCTGTGCTTTCATATTATCATCTGTAAAATGGAGATGTTAATAGAATTTGCTTCATAGGTTTGCTTTGAAGAGGAAAGAAATTGATACATGTAAAATGTCTAAAAGTATTTGACATATAATAAGTGATCAATACCTATTTATTATTATAATGAATACTATTGAGAATGCTAGTTTTGTGGTGGACACTGGAGGAATGAATGCCAATCATATGGGCAGAACTGGTTGATTCTTACACTATAAATGTCTTTATTGTAGAATTCAGCCCTCCCATAACCTTGGGTTTTGGTTTTTACCCTTCACCCCTTCAGTAGATTTTGATGTCATGTCACTCTCAGCTGTTTCTCACTGGTTACATGATGGTGTACTGGTCCCTGCTGATGTGGAGAGACACTTGGATTTGAAGCTGTCAAGTCTTCTCTCCCCTCCGTGTGCCTTTGGAGAGGCTTCTGTCCTTGGTGTGCTGGACTCCTGTCTGAGTCCCTTCCACAGGTCACTGTTCCCTGGACTTTCCCCCTTGAGTGTGAACCTGACTTATCTGGTATTGGTAGCTCATGATATATGAGACAGACCTATCTGCTAAGATAGTAAGAGGTACTGAGATACTTGTAAAGATGTGCTTTAAAATAAGTAGCAAAAATAGTAGTAAAGCTGATTTCATGACTAGCTTTCTTATGTGCTTTCTCATATTTTGCCAACCCACAGGGCAAGGTGACAAATAACCTGATTATTTTCCATTTCTCTGTCCCCTGGAGAAGCTTAACAACTATTTTCCAGGGGGAGCCAGTGCCAAATTGCCTGGTATTCAGGATGCCTTTTATAGGAATGCATGCATTCAATCTAATCTATAGATGTGTCTAACACCTGTCATTTTTCAATTTCCTCACTAAACTTACAGTGATAAATTACAGTTAATATTAGCCATTAAAATATTTTACTATAAAATATTCCAGGTACACTGGCCACTGAAGTAAATTAATCTTCCTACCACGTATCTGTGATGTAATGAAAAACTAAAACTAATAATCATCTCATCCTTCTCTCTTTCTTTAGAAGTATAGTTGATTTGTAATATTGTGTTAATTTCAGGTGTACAGCACAGTGATTCAATTATATATATTCTTTTTCAAATTATTTTCCCTTGTGTATGTGTGCTCAGTTGTGTCCAACTCTTTGCAATCCCATGGACTCACCAGGCTCCTCTGTCCATGGAATTTTCCAAGCAAGAATACTGGAGTGGGTTGCCGTTTTCTACTCCAGGGGATCTTCCCAACCCAGGGATTGAACCTGGGTCTCCTGCATTGGCAGGCAGATATTTTACCACTGAGCTACCTGGGAAGCTCTTCTTTCATAGGTTTTTACAAAATATTGAATATAGTTCCTGTGCTATCAGCAGGTCCTTGATGGTTATCTTTATTTATTTATTCATTTTGGCTTTATTTATTAATTTGGTCTTAATTGCAGCATGCTGGCTTTTAAGTTGTGACAGGTGGGATCTGGTTCCCTGACCAGGGATCAAACCCAGGACCCCTCCACTGGGAGTGTGGAATCTTAACCACTGGACCAACTGGGAGGTATCAGTTCACAGAGATATTTTTCCACACTGCTTTATTGTGTTCCCATCCCTGTAAGCACAGATTTCCTCCCTGACTCCTTTTTTGTTTTCCAAGGTGGCTAGAATTAGTAATGTGATTGGGCTGTTGGTCTTGCTTGTTCATTACCAGTAGAGAAGTCAGATGCTGGATTTTCAGAGGGGAAGAGCTGAGATCAGCTGAGTACTATTTCTAGTTTTGTGGTCAAGCTTTTTTTCAGAGAGTGTTGCAATCTTGCTGTCAAAGTTGTGCTGGTTTCTCTACTAAGGCATGGGCACCAGTCTTTCCTCTGTAGTGGTACAGTGATATAAAGTGACCACCAGCTCCTTCCCAGGGAGCAGCTGCACCTGTAGGTCAGGTCAACCATGTGTAGTAAGTGACAGCGTCAAGAAATTTCATATGAGGATTGTTGAAATCAGTCAGTGAAGAGCCAGCCTTTTTGCCACCTATCCTTTGTGGGTGAGAATGTCCTCTTCAGGTTCTATTTTGCAGTTCTGTAGATGTGGATAGTCTGAAGATTGTTCCATTCAGCCCAGAACCCAAGGCTCTGTGGGGTGAAGATATCATTAACATACCAGCTCAGCTTTACATTCTAGTATCTTGAGGTCAAGAATATCCTTAATTGAATCCCAAGAAGTAGACGTGAAAGGGCCTTAAAGGGAAGGTGTAACTATCAAGCTTTCCAATTCATTAGAAATTTTAGCCTGGAGCTGCTGAGCTCCCAGACCTCTCACAGAGACTCAGAGAACCTCTCTCATGGTTCAGATCTTGTCTATATTTTCCTGCCAGACTTCAACCAGCCCCAAAGTGTCAGCCTTCTTTCCTGAGCAAATGACGGCCAAGTCCCATCACTAGATAGCGCCTATCGCGAGCCTCAGACTCACATATCCAGAAGCTTGTTTGACATCCTGCTCAGGTGGTCATGATGCTCTCACAATCAGCCTGCCCAACAAGAAACTCTCTTCCTCATACAGCCATGTCTGCCCTCTCCATCATTCATGATGCTCCAAACGAGGGTGATCCCATCTTCACAGAGCTTCTCCAAGGAACTCTTCCCAGAATAATGTTCTTACTTTTTACTTTTGAGTCCCGCTCGCACATCTTTTAAGATTATTTGTTAGAAGAGAAGTCAGACGGGAATTGGACACACCTGTACACTGTGCAGGAGGTAGAGGATGAGCAGAATTGGGGACAGTCTGGAGCTTTGAAAAAGATAGCTCTGAGTAAGCCGCTTAGCTTTTCTGAGGCTCAGTTTGTGTGCCTGTAAATTGGGGATGCCTCACTCCCAGGGTTCTTCTGAGGGCCTGATATCATAAGTGAGGAATCAGGCAAGGAAGTAATAATGGAGACCTAGCTGCCATCTTATCTCCAGTCTCGTACTGCAGACAGGAGATGTTTAGGATTGCAGTTCCGTGTGGCTGTGACTGCTTCTCAATCCTTTATGTGCCTGGGCACGTGAGAAAGTGCTCATATTTATTCAGCATGCTTGGGTTACTCAGCTACCCTGGGCCATCCCTGACCACTCAAAGGCTGAGGGGATCAGGATCTCCATAGCCTGTGATGCATTTGAGATACATCATGGTTGAGGACTGTCTCATGGTTCACAGGAGACCTGCCACCTTCCCTGGTGGTATCCATTTTTATAAGGGCTATTTTAAACATTATCTCTGGGGGTTTGCTCCATTTAGTCAGAGACATAATGGAGTGGAGAATCCCTAGGAGCCTAGGTCAAGGCTTTACCCATTCTCTTGCTTCACATGAAAGGGTATGTGATCATTGAACATATTGGTGGAGACCTCTACTGGTTGGGGTGCTTACTGATGCCCGACATTCTCACCAGGCAGGGTCCTGAGACCACTCTTCTGGCACAGGATGTGGAGCTGCCTGTGGGTCTCCACACTGCATGCGTCCCCCAGAGTGCCCTGGGAAGTTCGGCCAGGATTTCCTGTGCTGCTGGGGTGGCTCCCTGCGCTGGGCAGCAAACCAAGGGTCACAGACTGCAAATGCGCCACCTTTGTTGCTCAGTGGAAGGCCTGGGCCACAGGGGTCCGAGTTAATTGATCACACTGGGGAAACGACTCATTGAAGTCGGACGTAGCAGGATGACGGAGAAGTAACTGAGCTGATTTAGAATGGACTTAATTGAAAAGTCACGCTGCTGCAAATCCTTTGTGGAAGTAGGCAGGATGTAAATAATAAATCATAAATAAATAAAACTCAAGAGCTAAATAAAGCCCCTTTAAATATACCATCCCTCACAGCTGCATGTATTGCAAAGTGGAACTAGCCAGGATAGGCTATTAGGGGCTTTTACTCCCTGACACTGAGACTGGATTCAGCCTCAGATACATTTCGTCCAAAATGCTTTTTGCCAAACTCTGTTATAGTAGCAATATGAATAAAATGATGGACTGAGGTCTGAAGTACTGAACCAAGGCAATTAACCCAATCAATCCAGCTGGAATTTTAGGGACTAAAGTTTTTTATCAAAGGATCCTAAAATACAACATGAAGTTCCATACCTCATAACATACCATCAGATAAGTATATGCACCCATATGTTTGAGCAAACTCTGGGAGATAGTGAAGGACAGAGGAGCCTGGCATGCTGTATGTAGTTCATAGGGTCGCCAACAGTTGGACATGACTTAGCAACTGAACAACAGACATCTGTATATACACATATTTATAATGTAACACATTTGTAACTAAAAGGCGGTATATTATTCATAATGTATATAGAATACATATACTTTAAAATATACAGCATATATACTTTTATATATAATATACTAGATATTTTTCAAGTGTATATATATATATATCTATCTTTTATTTTTGTTTTTGGCTGTACCACTTGGCTTGCGGAGCTTCCCAGGTGGCACTAGTGATAAAGAACTCACCTGCATTGCAGGAGACATAATGATACATGGGTTCAAGGGCCTGGCAAGCCACTCGGAGTGTTCTTGCCTGGAGAATCCCACGGACAGAGGAGTTTGGCAGGCTACAAACTGGGTCGCAAAGAGTGGGATACAGCTGAAGTGACTTAGCATCCATGCACATGGCTTGTGGGATCTTAGTTCCCTGACCAGGGATCGAACCCAGTGCCCCAGCAGTGAAAGCACCGAGTGTTAACCACTGGACCACCAGGGAATTCCCAAAGAATATGTATTTTTATATAATATATACTTCATATTTAACATGTACAGCACATATACTTTTATATATAATATGCTAGTTTTTTTCAGTATATATTAATATATATATATATACTTTAAAATATTTATATAGTATATATTGTTGTCCAGTCACTAAGTCATGTCCAACTCTTTGTGACCTCATGGACTGTAGCCCTCCAGGCTCCTCTGTCTATGGGATTTCCCAGGTAAGAACACTGAACCAGATTGCCATTTCCTTCTCCAGGGGATCTTCCCTACCCAGGACTTAAACCCATGTCTCTGCATTGGCGGGTAAATTCTTTACCGCTGAGCCACCAGGGAAGTCCATACAGTGTCTGCACTTTTATATATTATATGCTATATATTTAAAAGTATCCACGTATCTATATAATGCAAACATATATACTTATATAGTTACATAATATACATTCTGTCTTTTCATTTTTCTCTCTATTTAGCCAAAAGCACAGTTACTTTTTCTTTTCATCCTGTTTACAGCAGTGTTAGGTACTGTATCTTATGAGAAGTTACATCCAATAGTCTAAAAGGTAAAAATTAAGCAGACAGAGTTACCCTTCAAAGACTTAGAAAGGCATCAGGTTAGAGGCCACCTGCAGTTCCTCTATAGGTCCAACCTGGTCATTTTCCCCCTCCATTATGGGAGTAAATCATTAGCTGTTTCTTTGGTAGAGCCTCAGATGAGGCACAGAGATGCTCACTGCATGCACTCAGCCATCAAGTTGCACGCTCTTCCTCTGGCAACTGCCAGACGTCTGTGGCATCCTGGAGTCATCAGCTGCTCTCTTGCGGCCCTCCTCCATCTTCAGTCAGTTCGGCTGGAAGCCGGTTGAGAGTTGTTTGTTGCCAAACCTGCTTATGCCAGTTGTACTTTTTCCGTTGAGGACATGTAGCTAAATATTATGTAAACAGATGATATATGAGTGTGAAGAGGAAAAGTGTTTTTATGAAAACTATACTGTTGTCTTGGAAAGACTTGTCAATGATGAATTTGCTTTAAAAAAATGTGGCCAAATTAAATATAAACAAGATAATTTTATAAGATTAGGGGGAAATTCATAGAAATCTAGGCAGCTTCCCCAGTCAGATTGCTTTTCAGCTGTTTGGAGTTTTTTTCTTCCTTTAAAGACATTAAATTTGAAAATCATAGCAGATTTCTGGTTTATCCAGAAAAGACAATTGGGAATTCCAGACAATTGGACCCATCATCAAATACAAGGCATTGCTCCTGTACCAAATTTGTAAATGAGTGTATGCTCATGCATTTAAATATCTATGAATAAATGTCAATTTATATACATATATAAATAATGAGAGTATCATTTTTATAATTCCATGCTTTAACCAGTTTTTTTAGATTGTCAACCCAATCCAAGCTACGATATGTGTACCCAGTCCAAGCTACTATACTACACATGTCAGTCCAAGCTACTATATGTGCTGGATTAGAGAACATTTTTTTTAGCTACTGCATGTTGTGTAAAATATACATGCTTACTGAGCATGTCAAGATGCTTATACTAGATTTACAAGACAGCTGAGCCAGGATGAGCAGAGAGCAGACACACACCTCCTTTAGTGGTTCCATCCAAGGACACATGCTAATTGAGGAAAATTACGGGCTGAACCCTTTGCGCTTGCTCTGAAACACATTTGCTTTCTCTCTCCCCACCCGTTCCCCTCTTTCTCTCTCTCCTGTCTCCCACCTTCTCTTCTTCTTTCTACCTCTTTCTCCTCTCTCCCTTTGCAAATATAGTTTAGGTCAAAGAACTCCAAAAGAAGAAAGGGAGAAAACATTTGGAGTTGAACAACAACATATTTCAAGCCACTTGTTCCAAGAAAAATAAACTCTTTGACTTAAAAAAGTTTGAATATATGTTTATTTATGTGAACTGAACAGAAAGAGAGAAGGAGAATTCCTTTAAATAAAGAACTTTCATTTAATAAGTGTGGCTTGTATTAGATGGTTTAGGAATACACCTGTTTCTCAGGAAGTGAGAGCAGGATATAGCAAAACTTATTTGAAATCTCCTAAAACTTATTTGAAGTCTCAGTGTTTCAAGTCATATTCTACCTTCTTTGGCCTCAAAACGGTGTGGAAAGACCTCCCTCTATTTCTGTGAGGTGTCTAGACTCTGTATCAGAGCACAGACAACTGCAGGAAAAACGTGAGGATGCCTGTGGATTCGGACATGTTAACAGAAGGATTGGAGGACCTCAGGAAGAATAATTTTTTACAGTGAGATGGCTGTCGTCCTGAACAGTAAAAGCCATATGAGTGTGCTCTAGTTTATGCTGGCGTAGAAGGCTTAAAATCAAAGGCAGGTGTGATGATTGGGTTCCTATTCACCCAGAGAATGCGGCTGGCAAAGATAAGTCCACCACAACATGAACTTCATGGGAAAGCATGAATCCATCCACCTTCAACGAATAAGAGGCTGTCTTTCCTTTCAGTACTCACTCTTAGGGGTTTGATGTTGATAGATTTGGAAGTATCTTATTCTAGAGCAAAACCAGATGCTCTCAAGGTAATGAGGAACAACTGATAGCTGCCAGGTTAACTAGAAAAGAAATGTTTCTCTCTGCGGTTCTGGACAATAATGCAATTTCATGGCATTTCACCTGGGTGGACTTTTAAGATGGATGGATTTGTCTTTTGCTGCTTGAGGCCTAGGTCCAAATTTGGAGCAGATGGCAGAAAAGATGGATGGCCCCAGAGATTTCCAGGTGAAATTGGTTGGATTTCCTCAATACTCATTAATTCCTGCTTGATGATCATCCATCTCCATCTCTCTAACCCTGCATAATGGGCCCTGGTTTCTGAGGATTTTCTGAGTCTAGAATAGCCAAAATGTGCTGACTAAACTCTGAACAGACTGAGAGAACTCCTCACTGATGTTTCAGGCTTTGGGGAAGAAAGGACTGTCTCTACCTGAAATTTTGTTTTGCTTCTTTGAGTCAGAGTAGATTTTCTTTCCTTGTAATAAGAAGACAAAACACAGCAGGATGTGAACGCTAAAGTTCAGGGAGTGAATTTAAGAGGCGAATTGCTTCCACTGTTGTTCAAGTAAACCCTAGCAAAAGAGAGACTTTGGGATTCGAAGATTAAGTCTGGTCAGAGGCTCGAAGCCATCCATGACTAAGCAAGACGGATAGTTAAAGGATGCCCCAGAGATGAGATTAGGCTTAAGAAGCAGTGGATGATGGTAAAAAACCCCAGAAATGTTTTTGGCCACTGAGGTCGAGGAAACCCTCAAGATCCATGGAAGGAGGGACTCAGGGGAGGTACTAGGGGCAGCCATGCTTTATGGGTTTAATTTAAAAACATCTGTGTAAGGTCCTTGATCAATGGCCTGATATTCTCATTCACTTCCAGGTTAGGGTAGGCTTATTGACATAATTGTTTTTGTTCATACTGGAAACTCTCCTGCTGACCAATTTATATTATTTTTTTTAAATTGTGGTTGTATTTAGCCCCCATTCAGAGCTAGATGCTTTTGATTTACAAATGGCATATATTGTCAGAGACTGCAACTGAGCAGACAAAAGATTCCACTTGAGGATTTCTGTGTGATTGACAGAGTGAGCATTAGCCCTTTGGTGGCACATGCATAGATACCCCACCCCCGGACCCCCACATGTTGGAGGACTAGAATATACCAGCAAACTGAAAACTAGCAAATCACAGGTGCTTAAGACCCTGGAAGAAAGTGCCCCGGAGGTGTACACTTAGTTTTAAGACAGCCTAAACAAGTGTGGCATTTTCAATAGGCCTTTCCTTCACCTGAGCAAAATGACAATATTTTACTAGTCAACCAAGAGCTAAATCAAGATTTAAACTAACATCTCACCTTTCATGCAAAGCCTAACCTCAGTAGTTATTAAAAATAAATGGGATTTAAACAGATGTATTTTATTTCCAATTTCACAGTCTTGTATTTCACACTGTGGTTTTAGATCTGTTTGTGAAGACTGATTGGGGTAAAAACAGCCTGAGAGACAGCTGGGAGAGGAACAGGCTTTCAAGTCCAAGACAAAGGCCAGGCCTGGGTTCAGCTGTTACCAGCTCACCAAGTGATCTCAGCCCAATTTTTTCACCTTCAACAGTGAAACAATAATGCTTACTACTGTCTTTTTACAGGATGCAATGATATCTGTACTTGGCCCTGTTGATGACTTTGGACTGAGAATTGAGAGTAGAAACCTTGTGTCTTCCTCAGGGACCACGTATGGAGGGTAGGGCTCCAGGGCCTGGAAGCCCATTGGCTTTACTCTCTCCCTAGCCTCCACGGCAACTGTAGTGTCGCTGCCTGGGGGCATTCTGATTGAAGAGTCAAAGAGAGATGCCCGCCATGTCTCCACATCTCCTGGGTGACCCCCTTTCTTTGTCATCTTCTCCTGGAGCACTGTGCTGACAACTTGGAGGAATTCCCCATGGCCACCCTCTTTCTTGCTGCTGTTTGTTTTTACCAATAATTGAGACTTACAAGTGAATGGGCTTCCATGGTAGCTCAGACAGTAAAGAATCTGCCTGAAATGCAGGAGACCCAGGTTTGATCCCTGGCTCAGGAAAATCCTTTGGAGAAAGAAATGGCAACCCACTCCAGCGTTCTTGCCTGGAGAATCCCATAGACAGAGGAGTCCAGCAGGCTACAGTCCATGGGGTCGCAAAGAGTCGGACACGACTGAGCTACTAACATTTTTCCTTTCTAGGTGAATAGTAATTCTCCACTGACAGTTTTTCTCACATCCATCACTATTTTCTAGGTAACGTTTACCAAGTTCTTACAGGTGCAGGCACTGTGCTGACACTTCACCGTGTTATTGTTTTGTTAACAGGAGAGAGCTGTGGATAAGAGAGGCTAAGAGAGCACCCCGACAGCTGTTCCGTGGCTCCGCCTCCCACCCAGGGCTGCAGGCCCCGCCTCCCGCTGCCTTCTCCTGCCTCCTTTCCCGGTGCAGTTGGCCTCCAACTGTTCTCTCTCCACCCGCCTCCCTCCTTCGGCCATCACCAGATGTACCTCCCCATACTTAAGACAGTATTTCCTCCTCAAAAATGACCGCTTGTCTTCTCACGCAGCAGCCCTCCCAAAGCTGACCTTACATGTCGTCTCTCCTGCTCTTCCCAAACCTGTTCTCAGCTGCAGCCGCTAAGTTCCGTTCCTAGTTCCCAAGACTCTTGTGCTTTTGCACAGGATCCTTCCTCCACAGGAAGCAGCCTCCCCACATCTCTGATCCCACCCTCCACCCCATCCTTCAGGGCCGAGCACACATTGGCAGCCTGCGCCGCCTTCTGAGACTGACCCGGAGCACCATTTATCAGCCAGAGTGCTGGCCAGGCTGCTGATCTGTAGCTATGACCTGGATCAGTGTTGTAAGTTAATTACTGTGAAACTCTCCAAACACAGCTCCATACCTTCCTCCTTATAGTCTATTAATTATAGGAGACTTAGTCCAGGGGCTGTTAAGGAGTACAGCAAAGTGAAAACGTGAAAGTGTTAGTTGCTCCGTCGTGTCTGACTCTTTGTGACCCCATGGACTCCAGCCCACCAGTCTCCTCTGTCCATGGGATTTCCCAGGCAAGAATACTGGAGTGGGTAGCCATTTCCTTCTCTAGGGGATTTTCCTGCCCCAGGAATCAAACCCAGGTCTCCTGCATTGCAGGCAGATTCTTTACCATCTGAGCCACTAGGGAAGCCCATTAAGGAGTATACCTGCCCCCAACACGGAGCTGGTTAGAGAGGGGAAAGTTACCACTTTTTCTCCGAGGCTCCCCTCACAAGTGTTTTCCATGGGTTGCTCCCTTAAAGAAAAAAGTCATAGACTCGAAATCACCACAACTGCAAATGAGTAGTTTATCTGTCAAGTTTGGCTGAAACCAGCTGATGAAGATGATTTAATGGAGGCTTTTATCCTGAGAAGCAACTCTTTGATTTAGTCCACTGTTAATGTGGTTGGCTTTTTAACTTGGCCCTCAGTGGCTGTTAGTTTTTCTGCTTGTGACAGCACCACTTTTCTCTTATACATAGAAAAGTTTAACTGAAACGTGCTGTGAGCTTTAGAGCACTTTAGAGGAAGTGGCCTCTCACTTATGGCCGTGGAAGCATGAATTTGTAAGCATTTACAGAACACTTTGCACCAGAAATCCCGAAGTGAACAGAATACTGTTGCAGATTTGAGGAATCAGAGTAGAATCATGTTTAAGTGTCTGCTGCATTTTGAATTCCTTCCTGACCCCGCCCCTGCAGGGTGAAAAGCCTTGCTCTTCCTATACGAACAAAAATAGTTGTTTACACCCCAGACCACTAACATGTTTTTGTGGTGATGTTCTGAACGCATTGAGTGTTTGTTGTGGCCCAACTAAGACAACTTTATAGTTTAATGAAAAGTGATTTATTCCTTCTTCTAAACAAAACATTTAGTTCTCTCTCTGACTCTTTGACTCCAAACAAGTCTGCCTGGCCCCATCCCTTGCCCCCAACTCCCACGGACACTCCCTCCCTCTTGTAGATGTCATAGACATTTCTGTGACCATGATCCTGTCTGTCTCTAGTAATTAAGGGCTCTCTGAGCAATGTGAAAGTAGGTTACTGTTCATCTGGTTTCTTGCAAGAACTGTGCATGTGTGAGGGTAGCGTTTCACCTAGAAGACTAAACCACAGAGAGTCCAGGAAGTAAGGAAGGAATGGGCCAGGTGACTTGCTTTTGTTCGCTTCTACAGGACTCCATGGAGCCCAGATTGACCCTCAGGGAAGCAGAACTGGGTTCACAACTCTGTGCTGTATGTCTTAACAGCTCATGACCTTGGCAGAAAAAGTTAGCTTTTCTGAACCTCAGTTCCCATTTATGAAATAAGGATGATAAGGCCTGGATGCAAAGTTAGTGAAGGATTGCAAATACTGGATAGAAAGTGCCTAGCACAGGCGTGCGATAATTGATAGTAGTTTTTGATGTTGTTTTGCTGGTCTTGTCATCATTATCATCACCACTGCTTCTATAATTAGCTGAGTGTATGGGAAGAACAAAGAAGAATTTGACAGCTGATGCCACCCATGCATATAGCACACAGATTTAATCTTCAAAACTACCTGCCTTCCCTACCACAGCAGCTAAGATTGCTTCCAAAAACAATCAAAGTAAACATAAAAATCCCAGCCACATAGGGATGAAAACAAAGAACGAGGTGTTTCCTCACTCTAGCAGGGGACCCTTAGCTGAGTGGACTCCTCCTTCCTTCCTGTCTGCTTTCTTCTACCTACAAACAAATATTGACCGACACCCACAGAGCACGTGCCTGGCTCAGGGCTGAGCGCAGGGGCCAGTGTTGAATCAGATGTGGATTCAGTCCTCAAGGATCCTACCTGCTACCAGGAAGGGGGAAATGCCCATAAACATCTTGAAAGTTAGGAAGAAAATGGTAGGATCGTACGAGAGGTACCACTAACGCATGCTAAGTCACTTCAGAGCCCAGCTTCTTGTGACCCTATGGACGGCAGCCCACCAAGCTCCTCTGTCCATAGGATTTTCCAAGCAAGAATACTGGAGTGGATTGCCATGCCCTCCTCCAGGGGAATTTCCTGACACAGGGATCAAACCCACATCTTCTATGTCTCCCGCATTGGCAGGTGGGTTCTTCACCGCAAGCACCACCTGAGAAGCCCACTAAAGGGCTATGGAATTTAGGAGGGGAGCAGTTTTTGGCTGGAGTTGGGACATGCAGGTTTTATGAAAGAGGCAGCCTAGCATAGTCATTGAGAATATAGATTCTGTAGTTGGACCACCAGGTTTGAATTCTAGCCTTTTGCTGCTTGGTTGTGGCTCCTTGGGCCAGGAGCTATGTCTCTGTGCCTCTACTTCCTCATCTTTAAAGTGGGGATAATGATAGTACCTACCTCTCGGAGGTGTTGTAAGGATGAAGTGAGACATGAAATGCTTAGCACTGTGCCTGGCACACAGTGAACACTCTGTCAGTGTTTGTTAAATAAATTTGCTGGAGGAAAGGTATAGATTCACCCTTCAAGTGAAGGTGGGTGATGTTTTTCTACACATGGAGGATTGTATGAGCCAGTGCGGAGTCCACACTGAGACAGAGGATCGGGGAAGATGGGAGAGGCGGGGAAGGCAGCTTGGGAAGTGACTTGGGCCAGGCAGGGGAGTCTTGATTGTCAGGCCAGGAACCTTGGACTTTACGAAAATGTGAAATATACTCAGTCTTTGAGAATCGCATGTGTGTAAGTCAGAATCTGAAGCTGTCTGAGGGAGGTCTCCACATTTCAGTTCCAGTGAACATGGCAATGAACCTGATGCCAGCAGGCATGAAATTGAAGCCTGGATTATCAGGGCTCAACACGTAGGCTTGAATTGACACCTCAGCTAAGATGCTCAGCGGAGCCTGAGCAGGAAGCTAAACTTGGGGACAAAGAGATAGGTGCAGAGGCATGGATGGGGGTGACAGGACATGTCACACATTGCCCCCATCTCCTGCTTCCTTTTCAGGTTACAGATTTTTCTTCCTTAGGGTTATCCAGCTGTTTTGTTTTGTCTTCATTTGTTCTTCTATTTCTTTTAAGCCTCAGGATGTATGCAGTCATCTTTGCTCTCTGTGCTAGGGTGGCGGGGAGGTGGAGATGATCAAAACTGATCACAGGGGACTTTGTTTTCAGTCATCTGAGGGTGTTACACTTTGTGTGGGTGTGGAAACTATCCCAGTCAGCCCGCCCCTCTCCACACTCATAGCTGCATCAGTAGGACTTCAGAAAGGGTTGTGGAAAGTCGTAGGGCCCCCGAGAGGACGCCTGTCATCTTGGGATTTGTTTTTAAGTGAAAAATTGGAGGGTTGAAATGCCTTAGGTTTGATTTGCTTTCAACTTCAGCTGTGTAAAGGCTACATTCAGTTTTTAAGAAATCAGCCAAGTCACCAGAGGATAAAACAGTCCTCGTGTCCTCGGGTTCCCCAACCGCTGATTCCAATCTGAGGATGCAGAACCGTGGACGGGAGGACCGATTTATTAAGTGTTACAGGGATGTGCAAGCAGTTCCTAAGACTGCACGCAAGTCACTTAAAATTATTTTTGGAACAGAGTAGCACATGAAACATCTCTATACGAACCAGATCAAGATCAATTACCGTAAAGTCTGTCTGTAACATGGGAACAATCAAATGATGGAGTGCAACTCAAGTCATTTGTGGCTCGGAAACCCGCCTTGCATCTTCCCACAGTGACTGACAGTGGCATAGCACCTGTTTAACAGCTGGAAGAGATCTGGCTCCGGCTGCACTCTGCGTGTAGCCCAGGGCCACCTGAGGAGATTGAGAGTGATCTCCAGGGGGCTGCCTGGGGCCCTGGCTCAAAGGTTCCCTTTCAAGCTAGGAAGGTAGACTCACAGGGCACATTCTAGAATGACTAGGAGTGTTTGTTGATGTGGACTTTAAAGGCGTTTTTTTCCACCTCTATCAATGGCTCTTTATCAGATTATTGTATTCTGGTCTTAGAAACCACTACTTATCCATCACATCCTTACACAAGAGTGACATCTGCCCCTAGCTGTCTGACAGCCAAGTCACATCAACTTCAGTGGGAGCAACACATGTCCAGAAGCAGAAATTGAGTCTTTAAAACTTAGGCCTAAATGGCCAGACTAATACATTATGTCAGAAACAAGGAGTTCCTATAAACATTCAGGCTCCTACCTTGAACCCAGGGTCATCCTTATGTGGTGCTTCAAAGTTAGGAAACAATACAGGCGAGAGACACCCCCTCAGGATCCGTGAAGGGATAATGGCTGTCTTGTTCTTGACTGAGTGTTTTGTGCGGGTGTCAGCAGAGCAGGCTGCCTGTTGCTCTTAGCACTTGAAAGGCTGCCTGTTACTTTTAGCACTTGAAGTTTGGGCTGGTTTCATTTACCCTCTCAGCCCACTTAGAAGGAACGCTCTGAAAGTCTCCTGAGTCCCCACCTGCTGTCAGGGTGCCAAGGTATCCCTGGGGGAAAGCTCTACAGTGGGGCCCGGGCCCCTGGGTGAGAGTGGGTGGCTTTGTGGCCCTTGGGGGGAAGCAGTGGCCCCCACACCCAGCAGCCCTACTGCTCTGCTCTGCAGGGCCCTTTGGCAGCTGAGTCTAAGAAGAAATAGTATATAACACTTCTCTCCCATCATCATTTTGGCTGAGCTGAAGGTGGATCAGATTTCACCCTTAAATAACTGTCTTCTGTCTGTGTAAACAGTCCCAGCCATTACTCTTCACCTTCAAACCTCAGCCCATGGACCTGGACTGGTTCTTCTTCAGACCTTAACTCTGGGGGCCACTCTTCTCTGCCTTCTGAAGCCTCCATTGCCTCTATCTGACATGCAGCCCAATCTCCAAATCTTAAAAATCCATGCTTGGAGCACATACAGTCAAATGGGGGAGGTGTGTGAGAAATCCACTTACTTCTCCCCACTGTGACCTCAATCCATTTTAAATTCCCACTTGCCTCCAAAAAGAAATACCAAAATATTAAACCATGACATTCACGTTCTTTTCAAGGGGAAGGAAAGGTTAGGCAGAGGCAGCCTGTGTCCCTGCAGAATATGGGTGAGCACCTGGCAAGGGGTTTGTCTTGTTTAAGAAGCTAATATATTCAGTGGCTGCAAAGTTGCGGCCAAGTCAATCCATTCCACGTTGACGGAGAGAAGGGCAGGAGTTTTGCTGCTCTTCCAGGTTACTTTTTGGATATAAATTTTCTAAGAAAGTAAGAATGCAACAGCAGCTTGCTTAAAACTTGACCTCTTCAGCTTGCCCAAGAATTTAGAGAAACAAAAGAGAAGGCAGTGGGTAATTGATTCTCTTCTCCAAAGGCCCGTTCTGATACTGAGCAGATCCTGGCTTGGTTTCTACCGTGCAGGTGTTTAGTCTCTACCAGCAGGAGGGCACAGATGGAGTCTCCCTTTCTGCAGCAATCTTTAAATGTCAGAACCATGAGAAGGAAACCCACTGACACATTGTCACTGTGACTGTGCAGTGTATCCCTAAGAGTCCATGTAGCCATGCCCCAACCAAATGACACCCAAATCAATGGGATGGGGAGAGATTTTCACAGAAGACCCAGAACCCCCTACCATGGAGAGCAGCTTATACACAGGAAGCCACAACATCTTCCTGAAATGTTTACTTGAGGCCTAACCTTTAAAGATATTCCTTAGCCATGCATTAGGTCTGATTAAGCAATAGGGTAAGAACATGAGAATTCATGTTTCAGCAGTGGAGAGCTTTGGAATCTTGAATTTGTTACCAAATATAAAATTTAGGAACTCAGTGATTTGCTTGCTTCTGGTAGCAAATCAATCAAGCCATCATATCCAATTAAGTTTGATCAAGTTTTATCTGGAGGGATATTTACTAGCCACGATTCTATGGGGAGAGATTTTCACAGAAGACCCAGAACCCCCTACCATGGAGAGCAGCTTATACACAGGAAGCCACAACATCTTCCTGAAATGTTTACTTGAGGCCTAACCTTTAAAGATATTCCTTAGCCATGCATTAGGTCTGATTAAGCAATAGGGTAAGAACATGAGAATTCATGTTTCAGCAGTGGAGAGCTTTGGAATCTTGAATTTGTTACCAAATATAAAATTTAGGAACTCAGTGATTTGCTTGCTTCTGGTAGCAAATCAATCAAGCCATCATATCCAATTAAGTTTGATCAAGTTTTATCTGGCAGGGATATTTACTAGCCACGATTCCCCCAACATGGTAAATGCTCACCGAATTTATAAAGTGAGACTTGAGTCACCCTGTAATATGAATGAGGTCACCTTAGTTAGCCTGTTTTAAGACTGTGGCTATGGGGCCATCAGAGCCAGGAAACAAGCAAGTAGCCTGTTAGGGAGATCTCATAAGAGAGATTCCTCCCTTGCATGGTTTAGAAAATTCAGCCCTTCAGTGAGTGTCTTGCTCAGGCACAAACCTTAACCTAAATATAGAGGGCTAAAAAAGAATCCTTCCATGGTAGGGCTCCCTTAAATTAGCTCAGCTAATCTATTCATCCGTGTGTACTGACTCGTGCCTCAGCATTGGAGGCCAAATCCAAAAAAAGAAAAAGCAAGCCTGTGGCTCAATCCTAGGAAAGATGCAGAGCAATTGAGTCTAATCCTGGACAAAGGAGCCCCTGAATATGGCAGCAGGTCCTTGTTAGAAAAGAGATCCACTGACTCCTCATCATCACCCTTGTTCATTAACTGCACATTTTGGCTTTTCAAGTGCTTTTGGCATAGTCACAGTTCTCTGTTTCTTGTGATTCTTCTCAGTTTCCAAACCATCTTACGGTCCAGGTTCAAAACTTAAGATCAGAATTTCTGGAAAGATGTTAGTCATGGATGCTTTTTGTTCTTTCAATATTTCTGCCTTGCTGGGCTTCCCAAAGTATAGTCAAAGAAAATTTTACTTAATAGATAGCCAGGATAACGATGTTCTAGGTCTTTATCTCTTACACCTAGGAAGCTATTTTCGAGAAAGAAGATGGCTAAAGAGATCTGAACTCCAATTTCCTTACCTAGAACGGCAAGAGGGAGCACGCCAGGATGCAAAAGAGGTCCCATGGTCTAGAGCCTTGCATTATGCATTTTGCTTCCCGCTGAGCCAGAGGTCTGTGTGTACCTGCTGAAAGACTGCACATGTCCTGCTGGAATTCTGGCCGTTTTGTTACCTGACTTGTTCCATTTCTCTGTGAAAGTCAGCCAGTGGAAGACACTTGAGGAAGAAAGTCGGGATAAGAGAAGGTGTTTGGAAGAGGTCAAAAAGTGTGTGTGAAAAGGGGCCGTGGAATTGTTCCTGAGAAGCTCTCGCTGGCCATAGTGGTTTTTACCACACTGTAGTGTTTGGGTAGCCATTGGGGTCGTGGTGTTAGAATTTTGATAACTGGATGGATCTATGCTTTCGGCAGTGTTTGGAGAAATACATTTTATGCATGTTTCTATTTAAAGAAAACAAACCAATAACCAAAAAAAAAAAAAAAATGCGATCCCTATTGCTCTCCCTCCTCCATGCACATAGTATTCTGATGTGGTTTATTCCTGAACCTGACTCATTCACCTCTTCTCCTGGAAGTTGTCAGTATGTATGCCTGGTTAACAGAGAAAATCAGTGCAATGCCCAGGCACCATGCCATGACTCATTCCTGGCATTTCAGGAGCTTTGTGATGGAAATCATTGTTCTAAGCTACAGTTCTTACCAAGTGGATGTGTGAGTATTAATGGAACAAAGGAAGGTCTCTGCTACTCCTGCGTTACTCTCTTGCCACAGATTCAGTGTCTGCTTGCAAAGTGGAGGTTCCTCTTCGTAACCCACACATGGCTGAATACCACAATATTGTTTTAATTATCTTTTAAAGCACAGTCAAATATTTGGCTTTGGTGAAAGGAGGAAATTCTCTCATATGTTGGAACTGTTTGGTTGAAAGGACATTTTTGTCTACTGAATTCATCTCCTGGGGTTTACACTAGTTTCTGAATTCTTTTTGTAATGACTTGCAGCCAAATCTCATTCATTCATTCTCTCTATCCCTTTGACTCTGTTTACCTATCTATCTATAATAGGTGTGTGTTCATGTAGCACATATGTGTATATATATATACTATAGTTATATATATTTATTTACATATATATATAACTTACAGTCTACTGGGAGAGCATGTATAATTGAAATCCTGGATAATCCCAATCTTTTCTTTTATGTTCTGCTTGACCCAAACTTTTCCCTCAGATTCTTCAAGTGTCATTCCCCTTTCTTTGTACTATGTAACATGTAGAAGTAGTTAAAAATACAGGAGAGAGGCAGCAGAAAGCAGCGGGGGAAACAAGGAAGACAGATATTCAAATGCTTATTTTTTACTGACTCAGGTTTGAATTTTGTGTCTGATCGCTGGTAGGACATTGTGGAAACTCACAGATAAGCCAGTTTCCCATTATTCTGGGAGACAGAGACTGAAGGTCAATGTCTAAAGGTGGCATTTGGTGATTCTTTATGTCTATAGTCTATTGGACCAGGAATCTTTGGGAGCTGCCAATTGGAAAGTAGATATTTAGAAGATATTTTCAGCCACAGAAGAGAATGAGCAATATACCTTATAACTCAGCTATTTTATTCTAATCTTGTTTTCTCTAACAATAATAGCTCCCTGCTACGTGCTCTTAAAACACAAGTGCTAATATTATGAGAAATGAATTACATGAGAAGAAGTTTCATCTTTTCTAGGAGTGCTAAAAATAAAAATGTGCAACCAAGAACATTTCAACTTTCTTCCCTTTCCAGACAATGCAGGGTCCTAGGCAAAGACTGGATTGCAGAGGATGCCTTGAGGTCTGAGCATGAGTTAAGCTTGTAGGAGTGAAGAGGTTTAGACAAGGCCGTTCAAAGTGACTGCCTTATCATTACACTTTGTGCTGAGTCTATAGATGCACAAATCATGTTTGCCATGTCATTCTTTTTTTTTGTCTTAAAAAAATTTTTTTTAATTTATTTGGGTGCACTGGGTCTTAGATGCAGCATGTGGCAATCTTCCGTCTTTCTTGTTGTACTCAAGACGTTGAGTTGTGGCAGCATTTCTAGTTGTGGCCTGTGGGATCTAGTTCCCTGACCAGGGGTCAAATTTTCAAAAGTAGCTGATGATGGAAGAGTATTGATGTTATGAAGAAATTGAGGCACAAGAGATTACATTCCTGGACGTAGAACCTAGGACTATGTCCCTGAGGTCCTGTCTGCAGTTGGAAACAACTCTGAACTAAACCGTTCCATGTCGCAGGCTTCCGCACGGTTACACTTCCATCTGCTTCCCCTTCCCAGATCCACCCATCTCTCGGAAGGTGCAAAGGGAAATACGTCTTTCTGTTTGACAACCTTTAGAATTTGATGAGAGGATCTTGTCTGGGACCTGAGGCAGAGAAGACAGGATGTGACCCGGAAGGTATGGAGGCAGAGGTGATGGGACCGGTGTGTGTGTCCAGAGAAGTTGCAGTGTGTGTGTTCAGAGTCTCGCTGGTGCCACTTCCCTTGTGTGTGTATTGTTTCACGGCCCTTCACCATCATTCATTCCCGTGCTGTTTGGTGGGAAATCTCACCAGCATGTCTGACATCACTGTGTATTTCTTTATACAGAAATCTTTCCTTAGGCTGCATGGAGCTATAGAATAAGAACTATGCAAGTGAAAAAGTAACAGTCTGAAAACAACTGCCAGAGTTTCTGTCTGAAAAAAAGTTACTTCTCAGAAAATAAAACTTAATAAGACAATGCAAAGCAAATTGGGCCTTAATAACTACCA
Organism: Madoqua kirkii; assembly: GCA_006408675.1. Classification (NCBI taxonomy): domain Eukaryota; kingdom Metazoa; phylum Chordata; class Mammalia; order Artiodactyla; family Bovidae; genus Madoqua; species Madoqua kirkii. The sequence goes on along the minus strand of SJYC01107033.1, from coordinate 36,378 downwards.
CTCTCTTAAATGAATCTGCCGTGGATGCATCTTGCCAAGGCAGTACAATTTTCATGTCTGTGACTGAGAGACTTCGATTGTATTTGTTTTTGGACTGTGAGCAGAGGTGAGGTTTAGGGTTGTAATGTGAGTATTGAGGCCTTTTTAGTGTATGATTATTTTTTGAGAGGGTTATTTCAAGGGCTCAGACAGCAAAGAATCTGCCTGCAATGCAGGAGACCCAGGTTCGATCCCTGGATTGGAAAGATCCCTTGGAGAAGGGCGTGGAAACCCACTCTAGTATCCTTGCTGGGAGAATTACATGGACAGAGGAGCCTGGTGAGCTATATAGTCCATGGGGTCACAAAGAGTCAGACATAACTGAGAGAGTAACACACTAACGAAATTAAGTTACTTAAATTTAGCCACATTTACTAAATATCCTTTTCTGGGAAATTGAAAAGTGACTTAGTTGAAACAAGAGCCAGAAATTTCTGTTCCAGTACATTTTTCAGTTCATCATGTTGAAGTTTTAAGAAAATTCAAAGTACCCAGCATTGTGTGTGTGTGCGAAGTCATTTCAGTCGTATCTGATTCTTTGTGACCCCATGGACTATAGCCCGCTGGGCTCCTCTGTCTATAGGATTCTCCAAGCAAGAATACTGGAGTGGGTTGCCATGCCATCCTCCAGGGGATCTTCCCAACCCAGAGATTAAACCTGCAGCTCCTATTGCTTCTGCACTGGCAGAAAGATTTGTTACCACTAGCAACACCTGGGAAGCCCTCTCAGCATCACTGAGACCTAATATAGCTCTTTATATTTTTTTTTTCTTAACTTCAAAAACTTGTTGCCATGTAGAGTAAAAGAAATCTCATGCTCTTAGTGGCTAAGTAATATTCCATCGTATATATGTACCACATCTTCTTTATCCATTCCTCCATGGATATCTAGGTTGCTTCCTCATCTTGGCTATTGTAAATCGTGCTGCAATGAACATCGGGGGGTGTGTGTCCTTTCAGACCATGTTTTTCTCAGGAGGTTGCAGGATCATATGGTACCTCTAATTTTAGTTTTTTAGGGTGCTTCCATACTGTTCTCCAAAGTAGCTGTACCAATTTACATTCCCACTAACTGTGTAGGAGTTAGTGGGAATGTAACTAACATTCTCTCCACACCCTCTTATTTACCAAACAGACGTACAGACTGAGAGAATGAACTTATGGTTACCTAGGGGGAAGGATGGAGGGGAGGTATAGTTAGGGAACTTGAGATTGACTTGTACATGGTGCTATATTTAAAATAGATAACCAACAAGAATCTACATATAGCACTGCGAAGCGTGTTGAATATTATGTAACAACCTAAATGGGATAAGAATTTGAAAAAAATAGACACATGTCTATGTATAACTGAGTCACTTTGTTGAACGCCTGAAACTGACCCAAGATTGTTAATCAACTGTGCTCCAATATAAAAGAAAAAATTTAAAAAAGAAGCCTCAGGCTTTTAATCTCAGTGGACGCTGCCAGCAAGTATTGTTATTGTTAGATGATTATAATGGTATGTTCTGGAGGCTCTTCTCCCCTTACGACACACCCAGCTCACTCACACCCTGCCAGCAGAGCCAGAGGAGAGACTAAAGCGTTGTCTTATTTGCTTTTATAATCCGACTCTTCGATTGCGTTGGAGACATGCTGGGATCTGTGCTTAAACTACTATTAAATTTCTAATGTCCATCCAGGACGTGTAGATGCATTTGTAAGAAGAACTAAGAAAACAGTGAATGGGTCAGGCCTAGCAGACCTTCATCCAGTGAGCCGTAGCGGAGGCTCTCGGTGAGAGGACAGAAGACCGCAGCGCTGGGCTGGGGGGCCGGGTCTAGGGTGCTCAGAGGGCCTGGGTGAGGTGGGTCATTTCACCTCCACCAGCCTCGACTTCCTCACCACCTGCCCAGTCACACTTGTTTTGAGAATTAGATGTGATAATGTTTAGAAAGAGATTTTGCAAACTTTTTAAAAAAAAGTCTTCAACAAATGTTAGATAGTAATAACCAGAGGTTGAATAGGTTATTGTGTGTGTGTACTGATCATTCCATGTGGGGGACATTGCTGACTCTGGAAAAGTTTTTAGGCACTTTTTGATGAGGCTCCAAGTGAAAACTATTTGGGGAAATTAGTTCAGCAGTTTTCTTACATTTAAACAAAGGATGAAGTGGAAATCTCCCCAAAGACAAGTAGTAGGAGTAAGTTGTGACAGGCCATAGATGCTGGAAAGATGTATGCTTGATGCAATACCCCACTTTAAGAAGAAATGCAGAAATAAAAATTAAAAAATAAGAATAAAGATAATAAAGAAGAAATGCAGAGCTCCTGAAGAAAGCTACTACGGCGTACAATGTTTGGTTATATGACTGACCCTACTGGGTGTGCAGGGGTAAATCCTGTGAACACATCTGAAGTGAGTATGCCATTAAAGGGGTGTGTGTGGTTCAGGAATCCTTAGGTGAAGAAGGAGCCCTGTTCTCAGCCCATAATACAGGCTTTCTAATGTTTGAGGTCATGGAGTGTCTGCTGCATGCATGAAAGACTCTTGAGGTATGAGTTTATAGGGGGAGATGTCTGAAAGGTATCCTTATGCCCAGGACTCAGGGAGCAACAGAAATACCTGGGGCTTGTTGGGTTCCCTGTCGGTCTCCTGTTTCTACTGTTTCATTGCATTTGCTCTCCTCTGTGACCGTTCCATCTCCCCAGGCCAGATCTGTACAGGAGAGAACCACAGAAAATATTGGGCTGGCCAAAAAGTGCAAGTTTTTCCATAAGAGGGTACAGAAATATCCAAACAAACTTTTTGGCCAACCTAGCAGAATAAGGTGGTTTCCTGGGGGCTGTTGAGCACTGGTACCAATGGTAACCAGGGGGCACACACCGTATGTGGACCCCTAAGGCTCAAGCAGAGCCCCTCCTAGCACACATCCCCCCTGAAGACTAAGCTTCACAATCTCTCTGACATTTCCCAACTTCCAGTGACCCTGTTGATTAATGTTTACTGGCCATCACTTGTATTTGAAACATTTACTTTTGTCCCCAAAAGTCTTGAAGAAGGAGTTTCTCAGCACACGGTCAGTAAGCCATGGCTTATTGGAGAGTACCGGCTCCAGATCAGTACTCTTTGGCTGCATTTTTCAAAAGATAAATAAAAAAGATAATGTGATGAAGAATACACATGTGCCAAGTTAAAGCATAAAAGGAAATAAACTAAGAGCAAATTCCTACTCTCCTAACAGAACAGCCCAGTCCTATTTTTCAGGCATTCAGTGACTTTTGTGTAAGCAGTGCTGCCTCATATATAGGCCTGGCCCGTTGGAAGGAAGGAAATGAATGAACAAGGGAAAACGTTTTCAGCATTGCTGGCTATCCAGACTGCCAAGCCTGTGTTCCTGGCACCCGGTATATTGTTTTCTTCGTGGTCAGCCACCAGGCAGTGCTGTTAGAGGCGGGCTTTGCCTGGGGCAGCTGTGTACCTAGGTGACCACACTGTGCTCGGTTCTGCAGGGACAGAAGTGTATGCCGATGCTCTGGCCTTTACGGGCTCAGACTCCAGAACACTGAGAGAGAAATGTCATCTCTTGGAGCCACAGTTATATCCTTCCTGGGGTACCCCTGATGGGAATGGAATAGCAGGTAGATGGCATCTGATTCTAGGATACTATAGGTTTGCCCTAAAATCTAGGCACCAGTGGCTGTCAGGCAGAACAAAGTCCATGCTAGGACTATGCCAGAGTCAGGGAAACCCCCATTTCTGTCTAGGAAGAACCCAGTGGGTAGTGGTGATGCCTGAGCCCAACACAGTCACATAAAAACTTTCCCAGATTCTCTACTAAAAGGGCTCATTCTGTGAGAGGTTGAAAGGTGCCCACAGGAGGCTGAGCATGAGATGAGGAATCCAGAATAACCTCTCCTCTGTCAGCTTCATAAACTTCTGTGATTGTTCCACCGAGAATCACTTCTCAGCTTGATTTATTCCTACATCAGAGGCTGCCGCACATGCAAACTCCTCCTCTTCCCAGCAGAGCTCCGAAAACAGTCCTCTGTCTGCACAATTTTAATCAGAACCTTTAGATGCCTTCCTGCAGACTGCCTGTTTCATAAAGTGGGAAACACAGGAGTCTTTTTGAAAGGATTGTTTAAGTGATCATTTGAGACCCAAAGAAATAACCTTTTTATTCTTTAATGCAAAAGGTTTTTTCCAGCCACCTAGTTGGAGTCTAAATTGGTCTACACGGGAGAACGGGAGACACGTCTCCAGGTATACCCATATGTGATAGCTCTGAGTAAGAGGGGATAGAGGAGATCTTTCTGTGGGAGCCCCAAGGCCACTAGACTCACAGAGAGGGGATTTTTCAAATCCTGTCATTTGAAACTCCAGGCATAGAAAACGGAGTTTTCCAAAATCAACCCATCATTGGCTCTGATTTTAATAGAAGATCAGGAGTCAAAAAAAGTTAGAAGGTAGAGATTTTAAAGTCAGACCTGGTTTGAATTTCTATGTGGTTATTCTAAGCAGTCAGAGGAACTCCCTTCCCCTCAATAACCCCATCCCAGGCATAAAATCGCTCACCCGGTACAAAAGACAAATTGACTTTTTTAAAAGGTGCCACCTTAAGGGTCATTAATTTCGTAAATTAACTGACATTCCTAGAAAAGCTCCATGGCTTATGCCAGTAAATATTTACCCAGCTAGTGACATTTCAAATGGCACCCCAAAATCCCTGGTCCACTTCCAAAGGGTGAGCAGTTTACTTTCAGGAAATGGATTACTCACTTGTGGAATCAGACCAACACCCGGACTGCTTGGTTTCAACATAGTTTAAAATCCAAAAGGGAACTTTCCTGCTTCAAACTCTCAAACCTTTTCCAGATGGTCTGAGAGGGACTGGTCTAGCCAGGGTGCCTGAACCCCACGATGCTAGCTACAGGCTGCTGGTGGGTTCTGGTGGGAGCTGATGAGAGGCATCCCTGAGTGCCTGGAGAGAGATGCCTCCCTTGCCTGCCCCGTATCCATTTGCTGAACACCCACAAGAAATGAGGCAAATATGTGGAAAGGCCAGAGTGTGCTCAGCTGAGATGCTGCCCCCACCCCTACCCACCCCTCCGCCAATTGCCTCTGCTTGTTTCACTTCTCAGCTGCAGCTGCCCACAGCTGTCTGGGAAATGGATCTGAGCTGGGGAAGCAGCCTCAGGGGGGTGGGGGTGGAATAGGGCATGTTTTTTGAACCTGGACCTTTTTGCCCTGGCAGCCAAAACAGGCAGTCAGTAGGCCCCTCCTGTGCACCTCTGCACTGGGGATTAAACTGAGTGCCTCTGAGGGAGACCTGGAGAGACAGCGAGTGGCCTCAGAGAAGGGGAGCCAGGAGGCCGTGGGGTCTAGAAATCATATTATCTCAAGATTATTAGACGGAACTGGGGGGTTTAAGGCTGAAAAAGAAAACGTCTGGGGATGGCTATCTTGTGAAAGGGAAGTTGATTTAATTTTTCCCGTATTTTTCCATAATAAAATAGACATGCCATTTTAAAAGTTTCTGTGTGTGCAGTTCGATTACATTAATTATATTTACACTGTTTACTACCATCACCACTCTTCATTGCCAGAACCTTTCCATCATCCCAACAGAAACTCTACACTTAAAAACAGATTTTTTTATTGTAGTTGATTTACAGTGTTGTGTTGGTTTTAGATGTACAGCGCAGTGAATGAGTTACACGTATGCATAGGTCCACTCTTTTCTTTAAAGATTCTTTTCCCATGTAGGCCATTACAGAGTATTGAGCAGAGTTCCCTGTGCTATACAGCAGGTTCTTATTAGTTCTCTATTTTATATATAGAATGTGTGTATGTCAATCCCAATCTCCTAGTTTATCCCTCTTCCACTATCCCAGTGGTGACCATAAGTTTGTTTTTTACATTTGTGACTCTACTTCTGTTTTGTAAATAAGTTCATTTGTACACTCTTTTTAAGATTCCACATATAAGTGATATCATATGATATTTGTCTTTCTATGTCCAATTTACTTCACTCAGTATAACAATCTCCAGGTCCATCTAACAATCTCTAATGCCCAAAAAATGACATTATTTTGTTCTTTTTTATAGCTAAGTGATATTCTATCATATATATATACATATATATATATATATATATATATATATACCACTTTAAACAATAGCACCTCCCCTCCCCTGAATCCCTGGGAACCACTATTCTGCTTTCTGTCTCTATGATTTTGCCTTTTCTAGGTACCTCATGTAAGTGAATCATAGAATATCTGTCTTTTATTGGGGCCTCTTTCATTTAGCATAATGTTTTCAAGGTATTCATGTTGTAGTACGTGTCAGAATTTTCTTCCTTTTAGAAGCTGAATGATATCCCATTACATGTATGACCCATGTTTTGTTTATCCATTCTCTATTCTCTGTCAATGGATTTGGGGGTTCCTTTTGGTTATGGTGAAAAATACTGCTATGAACGTGATGTACGAGTATCTATAGATTTACTCTTTGTAGTTTCAGAAGAACTGACCTTTGTTGAACGATAAGAAGTTGCAGAGAGGTGGATTAGGGTTTCAGTAATTCTAACTCTCTTTGATGGCAAAAGTGGGCTCCCCGTAGCTAGGGAGTCACTCAGACCAGGTGACCCATCAGGGAGGAACAACGGTGGAAGCCCCACAACCAGTAAAGGAAGGACCAGAGAATTCTGACAGCCCTTCCGTCTTCAGACTCTGTGATTCTCAGGCAGATGGAGTGTGCCTTCTAAGGGAAGCATGTGGAGAAAAAGAAAGTGGTGTCTGACCACCTCTGCCCTGCCCTGGAGAAAAAGGGGAAGTGGAATGGTAAATTATCTGTCCATCAGGGGAGGTGACATGCTGAACTGTCTGTCTCTGGCTGAACTTGAGATCAGAGGCTGCTGATGCTGCAAAGCTTCAACCAAGACCAAGGCTCTGTTTAGTCTTAAGGAGAGCTCCCCGGAGTGACTAAGAAAGCTCCCTTGCATCCAGCAGTGGGTGTGGGTGTGAGGGCCAGGCTTATTCTCAGCACAGTTCCCCAGATGTCTTCCCAGAAAGGAGGGCTGCCCGAGAGACCGGAGCCCCATCTCCCTGTAGGCTGTGCTCATCCAGGTCAGAGCTGAGGGCAGGTGAGGAAAGCTGAACCGGGAGTGTCCAGCAGTGAATGTCAGCTGAGATGGGGATGCCCTGGGATCCAACACAATTAGCTCCATTCCGTTACAGTGGAGGGTTTTCTTATCATTAATTGGGGAGGCCTAGCCAGAGAATTCCAGTATTCCAGGGTGAGTTTAATTGTGGGTGATTTCATTCTGCCCTTTTTATGTCGAAGCCAGGGCTTGCGTCATATAACAGTGAATTCAGGGAGATTTTTATTTGCATGTGAATCATCGCTTTTCCAGCTGAATGTCACTTACTTGGAATTTTCATCTGATTTTGTTTTTGTTTTTGTCTCTTGGTGTTTTTCCATCAGGCTCTTTGGCTAACCAGAAAAAAAAAAAATAGAGGAAGGGCTCAATCTGACTGGAGCAGGGTTTGAGTTGGCAACTCCAAAAGGAGAGTATTATGAATGTGAAAAAGAGAAAACGGATGCTTTATTTTGCTTTAAGGGAGGGACCGAGGCCAAGTCAAATTGAGAGCTCTAATTTGGGAATGGTGTTATTACAGGTCATTGGGAGCTGGTTACGCTCTAAATTGGGAGGCCGGTCACATGAGGCAGCGGCAGAGGTGGATCACATGGGGGACACTGGGGCTCGTGTACAATGAAGTTTGATTTTATTTACTACATGGTTGAAATGCACGTCTGTCATGTTGAGAACCAAGTTACCTTATTGGCTGGTGAGAGCTCCCTGTCTTAGCCCATCAGTTGTTTTATACATGAGCTGGTTCTTCCCATATGTGTGCTTTCTGAGGCTTTATTTAGGCGCTGGAATTTGTTCAGTGAGTAGTGGAGCAAGCTGCGTGCTGAAGGTTATATATCTGTTATTCACCTTCACATGCAGATCTTATTCTAAGGATCTTGCTTCCTTTTCTTCCAAAGACTACCCATTTTAGATCTCAAGGTCAAGACATTCTGATAACTTTAAAATAAATATATGTATCTGTGTACGTGTACATATCTGTGTATTTATTTATAGATTATCTTTCATTGTCTCAGTTCTGTTACTGTCAGCTTGAAAAATGAAAACAAAAAAGTTGAGTCTTGCCTCTCCATGGTCTGTTAGGAACAATGTATTCTTCCTAACCCCAAACTGCAGACTCTTGACATTCTTGGCATCTTGGGGATGACCAAGAACAATCGTGTGTGGTAAGCTGCTGATTTTTCTTGGAGGATCGAGTCAGCTTTCTTGATATATAAAGGCCTGAGTAGTTAGCTGTGTTTGAAATAAAAACAAACCAAAAAAAGGAGCCCAAGAAGAATATCAGGAATTCAGTGTCCTGTGCAAACAAGCTGTGCTCATGGTCCTAAATGAGGTGCGTTACTAAGGCTCTGACACAGAGTCGGCTGGTGCTTCGGAGGCATGCGGACCGGCGATGCTTGTGATCGGGGTTAGGAATAGAAGGTGTGTGGAAACTTTCTATAAAAGGCTGCTGGGTTCCCTGGACTGGTGGGGACAGGTGGTCAGGAAGCTTTGGCAATGTTCATGGCCATACCAGAGCGTGGCCGCCTGACCTTGAGTAGTTTCTGTGCCTCGGTTTCCCTGAAGCACCATACTGATTTGGGGAGGGGAGGATAAGGACTTCTGGAGATGTAGGAGATGTGAGATGTTGGGTAGAGGGAGGAAGTATGGTGTCACGTGGTGTCATGGGAGCTCAAATCAGGACCATGTGTCCCCAGATATGGCTGGGCAGCTAGTCTCTTCAGGCACGTCCACTGTGGGTGATGCCTCTGACATCACAATACCAAGCTAGACGCTCAATAATGCTGATCTGTGCCCAGTGGACACCAGAGGAGGGAAGAAAAGGAGGAGGATCAAGTGTAGAGGGAGGAAATGGAGCAATCCCTTATGTGATCATTCTAGCAACTCACAGCTTCTTCACCTAACATCTGCTTCAACTGTAATGTGTTCAGCTCCATATAACCTATATAGCGTCTGTGCCCTCCCCCAAACTCAGCAAAATATTATGGTCCTCTAATCAAGTGAATTTTGCTCCTGTTGCTGCATCTGTCCCGTGATTCATCGTCAGAGCTGTGAGTTGATACTTCTTCACCAAACGGCTCTGTGGAGCAACCGTTTAGAGGTAATGCCCTGGTTTTGTGGTCCAGTCTCCTCTCGGTCTCCTCTGCACCCTCTCCTCCTTGGAGCCATCTCTAACTCTGGGAAGCTAGCTGTTGGGGTGGTCTGTGGGCATGTGACTCTATGGGAATGATGCTTTACAACGGGAATTTTCACCTTCTTTGTCTTCACGAGCCATCCCAGGCCTGGTCAGTCTTTGTTTCTTGTTTTGAAAACACTCTTAAAACCCATGTGGGCCAAATCCTGACTCCCTGTGTGGCCTTGGAAGGTGCTGCCACTCCTTTTATCTGGCTAGATGACTATGAATGGAAAACTTAAGAAATCAGCTCTGTCCCAGAAATATTATGGCGTTTTGCTGGCTTATTTGTTAGTTAATTGTTTAATCCAACAACTTCCTCTTAAATATAGGTTCCTGCTGCCCTTTGAATCAATCCTTCTCAGCCCTTCTGGTAAAAAGTTGGTTTTCCCACCCAGTTTCACACTAGCCTTACGCTGTGATCATCCCAAGCACTGGAAATTGGGGGTGCCTTAATCATGAAGGCCATGATTTTTCCTTAGCTTTTTTGACCAGTGTGTCTCAAAACATAAGCCTGGATCTGAATCACCTGAAGGGGTTTTTTGTTGTGTTTTTTTTGTTTGTGTGTGTGTGTGTGTTTTTTTACAATACTGTATTGGTTTTGCCATACATTGACATGAATCCGCCACGGGTGTATACGAGCTCCCAATCCTGAACCCCCCTCCCACCTTCCACCCCATATCATCTCTCTGGATCATTCCCGTTCACCAGCAGTTTCTGATTTCAGTAGATTTAGGTAGGGGCCCTGAATTTACATTTCTAACAAGTTTCCAGGTGTGCAGCCCCCTACATTTGGAGAACCTCCCTTTCTTCCCTTCCCCATCCTGTAAGGGAGGGTCCCATGGAGCCACATCCTCATCCTTTAGATAACAGGGATTGTTGCTAACAATTAGCAAGCGTTCACAATGGGCCAGACCATGGTCTCCGTGCTTTACACAGATGAAATAATTCAAACAGCACTACAGTCCAATGACGCATCCCATCTTCCGGATGAGGCCCTGACATGTACAGAATTGCCCAAGGTCACATAGCTAACTAAAGGGAAAGTTGAGATCCAGACCCAGACAATACAGCTGGAATCTGCTCACAGTCACTCAGCTTTATCATCTTTCTTTTCCTTTCCCTCGAGTTATTTAGGGTACCTGGTATTCTTACAGTTCTTGGAACTGAATACCTCAGAAAGGAGCCCCAAGACAACTGAGCCTATCTTAGGTACTTATAACCTGTGTCCAGGGATCCAAGTCTCCAGGCCGCTCAGCTTCTCTACTTCTGTGTGTGTGTGTGTGTGTGTGTGTGTGTAGAGGTGGGTAGGAAGAGCTCTCAGAGCGGATAGACCCTTGGGAGGGGGCTGATATGAAAATGGCGTCCACTTATGAAGAAAGGGCAGCCCTTCCTTCTGCTGGGCCTTGGTTCCCATCACCATTCTGTTCTGGTCCAGAGAGCTCTGCTGTTGACCCTTAGCATGCTAACCAGAGACCAGTGAAGCTGAGAAGGAACAGATCTACGTCATCAGCTGTGATAGAAAAGCGTGGGTATCTTTGTCCAGTTTGGTCTAGCAAGAATGTGTGCTCAGCAATGACCTTGGCAAGCAAATAGGAGACATGTAAGCAGGCGATGCTGGCCCTGGCCTCAAGGAGCCAACAGTCTAATGGATGAGAAGGAGTATTGTATGTCACCGAGCCAGGCAATGTGGTAGAGAGAAGCAGTGAGGGCCAGAGGAGATCAATAAGATTCAAGGAAGGAGGTGCCTCCTAAACCATGTCATGGATGATGGCAGGGAGGAGGGAACGAGTTTGGACCTAAACAGGGCATATCTACAGCAAAGAATACTTAATAAGTAATAATCTCTTAGGATTTAAACAGCCAACGGTTAAGTCTCCATCTCTATAATCATAATTGATTAAGCTCTTCTCATGTTTTTCTGGTAAATAATGTATTAGATGCTGGCTGGAGGTCTCCTGGAGGCTCTGGGGTTTTTTTTTTTTTTTCAAACTTTAAACTTTTTATTTTGTATTGGGGTATAGCCAGTTAACAATGTTGTAATAGTTTCAGGTGAACATCTAAGGGACTCAGCCATACATATGAATGTATCTGTTCTCTGGGGTTATTTTAGAAAATGGTTTCTGCTCCTTACAGAGTTGCCTATTCTATCAATGGAGATATTTTAAAAGTATTTCTCTACCCTTCTAGTCTAACTCTTTTCCAAATTCTTTGTATCACAGATATTTCTATAGGGTACAAAACTTTTCTCTGACCCTGTACCCCATTGAAAAAGTGGGATCATAGAACCAGGACACATACATAGACAGGGACAAAGATAAATATCCAGTGGATTAATAAATACATCCACCTCCAAAGGTGGTGGTGTAAAGCCAGATTAAAACCAAACGAGCGGCTTCTGTCACTCCCTGCTCTGGACTAGTGTGGCCTAAGCCACGCACTGTTTTCGTGTCTTCCTTTAGTTTAGAAATTCTAGACGGTACGTTTTGAGACTCAGGAAGCAGGATCAAGAGGCCCTTGTCCACAGACATTGTAACTATGGGCTCTGAGCTCTTGACTCCTCTTGCAGCATTCCCACAAAGTCTCCTAAAGCAGAGTGTCCTCATCTGGTCAGTCCTGATTCCAGTCCAGCCACTGGCCTTCGACTCTGTTTAATTTCACAGTGAGATGCCCGGAAGGAGGGAAATGGCCTCAGCCATTCTCATTTCTGAGTAGAGAATTTCATCCTTTACCACTGTTCTTCCTACCTTTTTTCCTTCAGACCCCACTGGCCGAGAGGACTACAGAAATTAAAAAGTAACTCTCCTCAAAAAAATCTAAAACATCTCATTCTGTCTGATTGCCTCAACAGACCTACTAACCTGAAAATGAATTCAGTGCACAAGTAAGAGGTGAAAATAACCTGCCTTTTCTGCTTGCCTTTGCATAAATTCCTGCAGGTGGCTAATAGCTCCAGAGATCCCAAAAGGGCAGTGTGCCTCCAACTCCCTCTGCAGGGCTGTGGGTAATGAGGACTCCAGGGCGGAGCTGGCTCTGTCCTAGGGTTGGTCACCCAACACCACTGCCCACCACCCAGCACCATTAACTGCCCAATTGGGCAGTTAACCAGGCCCCTTTTTCAAATACATTAACAGTTAATTTGTGACCATGGATTTAAATATGTTACCTTCACATATTTGTCCATTCTATCCTCCACTAAATAACTTTACATATATGTAAGATTTCCTACCTAAGTGAGTGATGCATACATTTTACTGTCAACTTCCCCATCATATGTGTGTGCTGTTCCCTGGTGATAACATTTACACACATCCCAGGGCACTCACATTCACTCTCACACTTTGGATTCTTATCTCCCAAAATGGGAAGTTTTTTGTCCAGCAACTCCCTCATTATTTTAGAAAGCGTGGGACCTAGTGAGTCGATAGTCCAGGCTCACTTCAAGACATTGTAAGACTCCATGCTCTCAGAGATGGTTCACTCTGGCCCTTGCCAGATTCATGTTGTTGTTCACTTGCTCAGTTGTATCTGACTCTTTGCGACCCCCTGGCCTGCAGCATGCCAGGCTTCCCTGTCCTTCACTGTCTCCTGGAGTTTTGTTCAAACTCGTGTCCACTGAGTCGATGATGCCGTCCAACCATTTTATCCTCTGTCACCCTCTTCTCCTCCTGCCCTCAATCTTGCCCAGCGCTTGGAGTCAGCTGTTTGCATCACGTGGCCAAAGTATTGGAGATTCAGCTTCAGCATCAATCCTTCCAATGGATATTCAGGGTTAATTTCCTTTAGGATTGAATGGTTTGAATATTGTGTGAAAAGGCTGTTGTCAGTTGGGCCTGCTGGATCAAGCACAGATTACTGCTTTGTGATTTGGCCTGTTTACATTCCTCCTGACACTCCCTCTTGATTTTATCTGGACATTGCCAAGGATTTTGGTTCCTGGAGTTCTTCGGTAACAAAGCTCATTGCAAGTGGCTCCCTGGACCACAGTGTGCTTTTCTTCAGGCTCTTGTTTCCATTGCTTCTTATAGAGCAAGGCCTCCCTCTAAGTGCAGGAGTGCGGAGCCTGTTTTGTTCCTCTGTAAGGTCAGCGTGAGGATTGCTAATTTATTATTCTGAAATATGATTGGAGAGTCATTTTGTGGTATGTGGGGTTTGTCAGTGGTGGTCTGGGAGGGCGAGAGTGGCACTGAAGATTAGTGAGTGGGAAAACCTCTTGCTTTTGGAGCATTCATAGCCTGTCCTCAGAGGGGTTTTGAGTGAAAACAAAACAAAACAAAACACTAACTGAATGTGGTTTGCAAGGATTTGCCTTGGATTTGTCAAGAGTAAGGTAACATTTCCTTCATCTCTAATTTATTAATATATGACTCTTTGGAGACCCATTCCTATGAGGTTTTATTTTAAAATGATCACTTATGGCCAAAGAACTGGAACGTGTAACACTCTTAACACGACCCTGTTGGCACTGGTTTTGTCTCTTTCTTCAACAGATGTTTGCCAAAGGTTGCATTAAATGCACTTAATTCTGCTGTCTCAGCCTAACAAATCTTTATCACGAAGATTACTTTAATTGGTGTCAGTTACAAGCAGAAAAAGCACCCATTACGCTTTTGTTTTCTAGCACTTGGGGAAATTTTCCATCCTAAGTAGAATACTGAAATGGGGGATGGAGTAAAGGTTTTGAAAACTGAGCTAATCATTTTATTTCCCGTTTTTACATAGTCCTAATTTATTTGACGTTAAAGCTAATATTAATAAGAGTTTCTCAGGAATCAAACAAGAAAGAGGTGGCGGAACAGTGTCGGGGTGACAGTTGGCCCCTCACTCAGCCCCGTAGTCTTTTTTTAAAGGAAATTTCTAGGAAGTACCTCAGATTTTGAGTAAGAAACCCCAAAGTCTAATAAAACCACTATCAAACAGAAGGCCTGGGAACAACTTTATATAGCCATTTTAAAATGTGGTTAATAAGGAGATGGTAATGCAAGGGAACATGAAGACAGATCACTACTCTTGTGAGGTTTTTTTCTAATAGAGAAAGAGGGAGGCAGTGTGGTGCACAGCAAGTCATGTAATTGATGTTGTGGAGAACAGTAAAGCAGGGCAGGGGGATACGGACGTGTGCAGTGAGGGGGTGATGTGGGCAGTTGTAAAGTGTGGGCAGAGAAAGTCTCACTAAGAAGGTAACATTTGAGCAAAGACAGAGCTGAGGGAGAGTGAGTGTGGATCTGAGGGAAGAACATTCCAGGCTGAAAGACAGCCAGTGCAAAGGTTGGGGATTAGGGCAAAGTCTGCCATGTACAGAACAGCAAGGGAGCCAGGATGGGCTGACACGAATGTGGGGCTGTAGAAGGAAGTGAAGCTAGATCACAGAGGGGCTAGGAGGCCTCTCTGTGGCTCTCAGGGCTTCCCAGGAGGCACAGTGGTGAAGAGTCCGCCTGTCAATGCAGAAGACTCAGGAGATGCAGTTTTGATCCCTGGGTCAGGAAGATCCCCTGGAGAAGGACATGGCAACCCACTCCAGTATTTTTGCCTGGAAAATCCCACAGACAGAGGAGCCTGATGAGCCATAGTCCGTGAGGTCACAAAGAGTCAGGCATGACTTAGCAACTGAACACCGCCCACACATGTGGCTTGTACTCTCTGCCTTCTACTGTTGGAATGTTTGATCAGAGAAGTGACATGACTTACCGTCTTGTATAAAAAGGTCATCCTGCTTGTTGTGTTGATAACAGACTGTTTGCGGGGTGTGGAGGTGGAATGCAGAAGCATGGTAAAGAATAGATTCTGGATATATATATTGAAGACCCAGCACATAGGATTTGCTAACAGATAAAGTATAAGTTGTGAAAGAGAGTAGTCAAGGATACTCCAGGGTTTCTACCTAAGCTCCTGTGAAGATGGAAAAGCCATGTGCTGAGATAGATAAGAAGACCAAAGGTGCAGATCTAGTGAGAGAGAAATCAGGAGTTCAGTTTTAGACATTTTAACCTGGGCTGGAGATATAGCTGTGGAAGATGTCTACATACTCTTCAGGCCAGAGTCAGAACTGAGGCAAGTGGTTAGGGGAGCTGGCCCGGCTTTTATGCCCTTGAGGAAGGGGGAGCCTCAGACCTAGGAGAGCTAGTCATTGCCAGAAGGAGGTCAGAAGCCCGAAGGTGAATTCCAACCTAACTTGACTTGGGCTGAGATCCACTGCTGGGCTGGATCGCTCAAGAGTAAAGAAGACCTCCTGGAATGGCCAGCCGGGCCCATACCTGGGAGAAAAGGACTCAGATGGAAACTCCTCATTGAAGAGATGACAAGATAGCTTAGGAGCAGAGGGGAATCGTTGTAGGTATCTGTTGGGGTCAGAGGTACCTCGTTCTTGCCCGTTGCGGACAGTCAGGTGCCTATGAATGACTAGGACCTAACCATTGTCCTGTTCTTAGAGAAATTGCTGGTGGTTATAATGGGCTATAGAGTCCACTACACAGGTCCCTGACTTTTCTGTAAGTTGAAAGGGCAGAGGCATTCTCAAGTGATTCTTTTTTACCAAGTAACGTGAAGCTACTAGTACTAGTTAACTATCGCTGTATGACAAACTGCCCCCAAATTAATGGCTTCACAAAACAACATTTATCTCAGTTTTCTGAGGGTCAGAAATTTGGGATTGTCTTGCTGGGTAGTTCTGGCTTAAGATTTCTTGCAAGGTTGCAATCCAGATATCGACTAGAGCTGGAGAATTCACTTTCAAGGTGGTTCACTCACATTGCTGGCAAGTTGGTGCTGGCCGTTAGCAGGAGGCCTGGGTTCCTCCATACAGACCTCTCTCGGGGCTGCCTGAGTGTCTTCATAAGCTGGTATGACCATCACTTCCACCAGAGCAAGTGAACCAAGAAAGTGAGGTGCAAGCTGCGATGCTTTTTGTGACCTAATCTCAGAATTCCTCCACCATTCTCTATTGGTCATATGCTGCTATTCAGATTCAGTTTTAAGAGTGAGTACACAAGGGCCTAAAGACCAACAGGCATGGAACCATGGGGCCCACCAGCCAGCAATGACCCTCCTTAAAAATAGGAGGTTTCTATCTTCTCGATCCTTTGTGTCTGCTCAAAGCACCACTTGCAGTTCTAGGGACTCAGTAACCCCATGTTATCTGGGTCCCCCATCACAGCTGGGCTAATCTACATATTTTGCTGGGCTCCCTCACATTATGGGGATGTTTCTTAGCCATCTCTAGCTCAAGAGGATCACTTGAGAGACAGTCGGCAAATGCTGGTGCTGACACAGGAATCTCATCATTTGCCATGTTGGTATTTGCCATTTTCCCCCAAATTTTTTAGGTGCCTCTTAGTTCCCATCCCTGCCACATGCATGATGTGTGGTGTTCCTGCTGCCCTGTCCCTGATCTGTGCAGAGATCCCTTATTACATGATATTCTAGGGTTGAGTTTGTAATACAAATTCTTCCAGGGAGCATTTGACCATTTAAAACCCACTGGTATTTCTGCCTTTTAGCACATTTATTTAACCGTAGTTCTTAAATGTATGCATTTAATTTCCAACCATTTCTCGCATGAGCAAATTGCCTAAATACACTTGTGAGAAACCCTTAAATGTTATTAAACTGAAAACAAGGGTATAATAAAATAGCAATTTAAGGGTAATTTACTAACAACTGGAGCCCTTAAACACTGACATACCATTGTGTAGTAATAATACCAGACCTGGTATTTAAACACATTCTTTGTCACTCCAAGAATCACTGGGACAGTTTCCTAATCCTCATGGTCTTTAATTATAGCTCTTTCAGGATTTTTTTTTTTACTACTCATGTGTCACCAGTTTATACATTATAAATCATTAGCTTTTGCCCACCTAAGACATCCAGTAAACTCTTATCTCTGCTCCTTATCCAGAGGAATAATAGGGGAAATATTTAGAGAAAGTAATAGAGGAGAGTTGAGAAGAGACTGAACCTTGGACTTCTGTTTTCTAGACTATCTGACTGACTAGGGTGATACTGGCGTGAATAATAATAGAAACTGCATCATGGAAGTGATTGATTGAATATTTTGAGAATTCCTGGGTCTTCTCAATAAAGAGAATCCCTTGAATACACATCTCAGTAAAGGCCCCTTCTTCCTGGAAAGTGATGTGTATGCTACAAAGGCAGCCAGTGGGCAACCGGGCAGGGCCTGCCATTCCTGTCCCAAGTCCCTGCATGCCTGCTTGGCTTCTCTTTGAAGGTGGAGATTCTCTCTCCTGTTAGCACCTGGGAATACTCCCCTGAGAGGTTGATTCAGTACTACCTAGGAAGCAGGAAAGTAGACTCTACACCATGAGGAGGGACCTCATATACTCAGAGGGACAAAATGTACTCACAGTCCATATAATCAGCACAAGAAGGGCTCCACAGGAAGATACATCATAATCAGAAACCACTTGTTAAGTTACCCTGAAAAATCATCATCATCACAGAATCTAGAAATCCCTCATCTGTATGGTCAACTCGTCCTCTCCCTGAAGGTACCTGGAGTGCTATCAGAGTCAAAGGTTGTTTGGTGAGCAGATAGCCAGGATGAGGGACACTCGGTGAGGGGAGCATTTAGTGGCAACTAGTGAGCTTCATGAGTCCAGCTCAGAATGAGGATGACTTTACTCAGAGGACAGAACTACTCAAAGCCAGAGGGCTAAGACTTCCATTTTCCTAGAGGGGCACTTGGATAGGTGTGTTATCTTTACCCCAAACTTAGAAGCTTCATATTAATACAACCATAAATGTGTTATCACACACAGTTCGTCTGGATCAGGAATATGACTCAGTGTCCTTCAAGATGTTCTCTGGTATATAATCACCTGAAGGCTTCACTGGGGCCAAGAATTCAGGTTCCCAGTTGGTACTGCTGTTGGCAGCAGGACTTGGTTCCTTACCATCAGACCTCCCTCCCTATTGAGTTGCTTGAGTATCCTCCCAACATGGCAGCTGGCTCCCCTCAGAATGAGTAACCCAAGAGAGAGCAAGGTAAAAGCTGCAATCCTGCTTATAACCCGGTCCTTCAAGTCACACCCTATTGCTTCCGCTATTAACACGTTCCATTTGATAGAAGTGATTCATTAACTACAGCCTGCATCTAGGAGTTGATTGGCTCCACCTTTTGGAGAGGACTGTCAAAAACATAGTGGACGTATTTTAAAACCACAAAAAGTACACTGTCCTCTGTAACTTTTTTTTCTATACTTCCACAGCTGACCCAACTCTTCTGCTGACCCCTGTATTCTTTCAATATTTCTACATTATTATATTTGTAAATATAATCAGGTATAAACAATTCATATATAATGACATGCTATATAATTATATTTTAATGTGCTATATAATTACATGTGTATTATATATGCAGTATATAATTATATATGTAGTATATAATTAGTTATGTATTATAAATATTAATGTATTTAGCTTACAGCCAAGCTCCTCTAGCATGATAGTCAATATGTATCTTTACGCTAAATTAGCATCCTCACTAACTGGGGAACCTGAGGCAGGTTACTTGACCTCTCTGTGCCTCTGTGCCTCATCCATAAAGTAAGACTGTAATAGGACCTGTCTCATAAGCTTTATTTGAGGATTAAATGAGGAATTGCATGCACAGAACTTAGAAGAGTGCCTAGCACATAGAAAACATTGAGTACTGTTAGCTGTCAGCATGGCAGTTGGAGCAGTGGCAGAAACAGTTTGATCCAGTTGGCCATCAGAAGGCCATCGTATTTCCATGTTCACAGAGGCAGTAAATAGAAGTCATCGTTGTCTTCTTGGCCATACCATAGCCCCACAGCATCCAAGCAGCCCTGTCCCAAAGGTAGAGAAAGAAGCATTTCAGGCCTGGAAGTGACCAGGGTCAGCAGCTTTTGGTTTTCTTTTCCTCTTTGCTGTGCCTGTTCCTCCCCTGGACCCCAGGCTAATCCCTGGCAGAGCGAGCTTACATGGAGATCAGATGTTCAGTTTGTACTCTGAGTCCTATTTCCATTTTGTTTTTGTTTCTGATTTTTTTAGGCTGACCTTTTGTGGAAGGGTAGACTACCCAAACAGGGAAGTGACCTCATAAAAACCTAGGGAGTTCCTTAGCCTCATGGATTCGTATTAAAGCTTGTTCCCAAATTTCATTTTTAAACATCCATTTTCCACTGGCTACATGTGATCAATGTTGGCATCAGGCATAGACTCACCTTCTTCTCAGGTCCTTTTGCTTGCCAGTGACTCTTTAGTTCCTTGGGCTTAATGAATAGACTTTATCTTCATCCTAAGCATATCTATAATTTAAAACATGCCGGGTGTTTGCTGGAAATGTATCGATGAGAAAATTAGAATGGGTGATTTCTTCATCTCCTAAAGCAACTTTAAAAGAAAGGCTATATACTGGAATGCACAAGGGTTGTCTTATGACAGGTGGCAATTTGCTAAATATAGAGTCAGGAACCTTGGAGGGACCTGCTGAGGTCATCTGTGCCCTCCCACCCCCCTTCCCCATCTGAATCTCTAGCCCTGTGCTAGCCAGTTCAGTAGCCACCAGCCACACATGGCCTCTGGGCATTCACTGTGGCCAACCCACCCTGAGATGTGCTGTCAGTGGCAGAGTACACTTTGGATTTAAAAAAAAATTAGTTGATGTACAATATTGTGTAAGTTACAGATGTACAATAGAGTGATTCATAATTCTTTCTGGAAGTGACCAGGGTCAGCAGCTTTTGGTTTTCTTTTCCTCTTTGCTGTGCCTGTTCCTCCCCTGGACCCCAGGCTAATCCCTGGCAGAGCGAGCTTACATGGAGATCAGATGTTCAGTTTGTACTCTGAGTCCTATTTCCATTTTGTTTTTGTTTCTGATTTTTTTAGGCTGACCTTTTGTGGAAGGGTAGACTACCCAAACAGGGAAGTGACCTCATAAAAACCTAGGGAGTTCCTTAGCCTCATGGATTCGTATTAAAGCTTGTTCCCAAATTTCATTTTTAAACATCCATTTTCCACTGGCTACATGTGATCAATGTTGGCATCAGGCATAGACTCACCTTCTTCTCAGGTCCTTTTGCTTGCCAGTGACTCTTTAGTTCCTTGGGCTTAATGAATAGACTTTATCTTCATCCTAAGCATATCTATAATTTAAAACATGCCGGGTGTTTGCTGGAAATGTATCGATGAGAAAATTAGAATGGGTGATTTCTTCATCTCCTAAAGCAACTTTAAAAGAAAGGCTATATACTGGAATGCACAAGGGTTGTCTTATGACAGGTGGCAATTTGCTAAATATAGAGTCAGGAACCTTGGAGGGACCTGCTGAGGTCATCTGTGCCCTCCCACCCCCCTTCCCCATCTGAATCTCTAGCCCTGTGCTAGCCAGTTCAGTAGCCACCAGCCACACATGGCCTCTGGGCATTCAGCTGTGGCCAACCCACCCTGAGATGTGCTGTCAGTGGCAGAGTACACTTTGGATTAAAAAAAAAATTAGTTGATGTACAATATTGTGTAAGTTATAGATGTACAATAGAGTGATTCATAATTCTTAACGTTCACACTCCACTTATAAAACATTGGCTATATTCCCTGTGTTGTACAAGATATTCTTGTAGCTGATTTTACACATAATAGTTTGCACCTTTTAATCTCCTACCCTTGTACTCCCCCTCCCCCTTCCTTCTCCCCATTGGTAACCACAAGTTTGTTCTCCATATCTGAATCTGCTTCCTTTTTCTAATATTCACTAGTTTGTCCTGTTAGAGATTCCACATATAAGTAATAGCACACAGTACTTGTCTTTCTCTGTCTGACTTATTTCACTGAGCATAATGCCCTCCAAGTCCACCCATGTTCATTCTTTCTTATGGCTGAGTAGTATTCCATTGTATGTATACCACATCTTCATCCATTCATCTGTTGATGAACAGTTAGATTGCTTGCACACCTTAAAAACGGTGAATAACGCTTCTGTGCACATTGTGCATGAATATTTTCCAATTAGTGTTTTGTTTTTTTTCAGATATATACCCAAGAGTAGAATTTCTGGATCATATAATAGTTCTACTTTTAGTTTTTTGAGAAAGCTCCATACTGTTTTCCATAGTGACTGCACCGGTATATATTCCTACCAACAGTGTATAAGGATTCCCTCTTCTCCACACCCTCACCAACTTTTGTTATTTGTAGGCTTTTTGATGTTAGCCATTCTGACAGGTGTGAGGTAATATCTCATAGTGGGGTTTTTTTTTTAATTTCTCCAGTGATTAGTGGTATTGAGTATCTTTTCAGGTGCCCGTTGTTCATTTGTATTTCTTCTATGGGACAATGTCTATTCAGTTCTTCTGTCCATTTTAAAATTTCTTTTGATGTTGAGATATATGAACTGTGTGTGTGTGTGTGTGTGTGTGTGTGTGTGTGTGTGTTGGAAATTAACCCCTCATTGGTCACATCATTTGCAGATATTTTCTCCCATTCAGTGGGTTGTCTTTTCATTTTGTCAGTGGTTTCCTTTGCTCTGCAAAAGTTTAATTAGGTCCTATGTATTTTATTTTCATTTTTATTTCCTCCACTGTAGGATGGTTCCAGAAAAAGTAGTGCTATGATTTATGTCAAAGAGTGTTCTGCATAGGTTTTCTTCTAAAGAGTTTAATCATTTCTGGTCTTACATTTTTTGTTTTTAATCCATTTTATCCATTTTTTTGTTTTTATGTACGATGTTAAAGAATGTTCTGATGTCATTTTTTTACACATAGCTGTCCAGTTTTTCCAATACAACTTATTAAAGAGAGTGTCTTTTCTCCATCGTAGATTATTGCTTCCTTTGTTGTAAATTAATTGACCATATGTGCATGGGTTTATTTCTGGACTCTATCCTGTTCCATTGATCTATGTGTCTATTTTTGTTCTGGTACCATACTTTTTTGATGACTATGTCTTTGTAGTATAGTCTGAAGCTAGGGTGGAGAAGGGCATTGCAACCCAATTCAGTATTCTTGCCTGGAGAATCCCATGGACAGAGAAGCCAGCTGGGCTACAAGTCCATAAGGTTGCACAGTCGAACATGACTGATGTGACTTAGCACGCCTGTCCACCCTGAAGTCAGGGAGTGTGATTCCCTGGCTCTATTCTTTCTCAAGATTGTTTTGTCTATTCAGGGTCTTTTGTATTCCCATATAAATTTTAAAATTATTTGTTCTAGTTTGATGATGTCATTGATATTTGGATAAAGATTGCACTGAATCTGTAGATTGCCTTTGGTAATAGGAAGTGTACCCAGGATTTTGAAGACTTAGTACAAAGAAAAGAATGCAAAATGTTTCATCAATAATTTTATATTGATTGCAAGTTAAAATAATAATATAGTGATATATATTGGAGAACCCACTCCAGTGTTCTTGCCTGGAGAATCCCAGGGACGGGGTGTCTGGTAGGCTGCCATCTATGAGGTTGCACAGAGTTGGACACGACTGAAGTGACTTAGCAGTGGTATATATAATTATATAATGGTTAAATAAAATATATCATTAAAATTAATTTTACCTCCTCTTTTTCACTATTCTTTTAATGCTGTTGTTGTTATTTTGTTGCTAAGTCATGTCTGACTCTTTTGTGACCCCACAGTCTATAGCTTGCCAGGCTCCTCTGTCCATGGATTTCCCAGGCAAGGATACTAGAGTGAGTTGCCATTTCCTTCTCCAGGGGACCTTCCTGCCCCAGAGATCAAACCCGCATCTCCTGCACTGGCAGGAGGATTCTTCACCACTGAGCTACAAGAAAGCCCCCTTTTAATACTAGAAAATGTTCAGTTACACATGTGGCTTGCATTATATTTTTATCTGACTGTGCTTAGCTGGATCATCTGTCTCTATTCTTCGTGCTCCCAAGATGGAAGTTGTAGAGCCTGCCTTGGTGACTGTTCTGGGTCTTTTGTCATGCTGGCACGTAACTTACTCTCCACATCCGATCTTTTTCATGCTTCAGTTTGAAGCCTTCTGTTTCAAGTAGTTGACTGTCTATCTCCTTATGAAATCCCTACTTGAAAAAAGTAAAGCATCTCTTCATATTCAGTTATAAGCTCAATAACCCCATTATTTTTCACCTTTTCACTTTCTACCTCTTCCAACTCTGATAATTTTTTAACTTTATTTTATTGAAGGGTAGTTGACTTACAATGCTGTGTTAGTTTCTACTGTACAATGAAGTGGTTCAGTTTTACCTTCATGTACATTCTTTTTTCATATTCTTTTCCATATGGGTTATCACAGGATCTTGAATATAGTTTCCTGTGCTATACAGTAGGATCTTGTTGTTTATCCATTCCACATATAAAAGTTGTATCTGCTAACACCAGACTCTCAATCCACTCTTCTCCTCCACACTCTTGGCAACTTGAAGTCTGTTCTCTGAGTCTGTTTCTGTTTTGTACGTAAGTTCCTTTGTGTCATGATTTAGATTCCGTGTATAAGTGATATCATATGGTATTTGCCTTTCACTCAGTATCACAATCTCTAAGTCCATCCATGTTGCTGCAGATGGCATTATTTCATTCTTTTTTGTGGCTGAGTAGTATTCCATTGTATGTATGCACCACATCTTTATCCATTCATCATCATTCAATGGACATTTGTGTTGTTTCCATGTCTTGGCTATTGTGAATAGTGCTGCTATGTATAGGGGTATACTTTTTTTTTAAATTATAGTTTTGTACAAACATATATCCCAGGAGTAGGATTGCTCGGTCATATGGCAACTCTATTTTCAGTTTTCTGAGAAATCCCCACACTCTTTTCCGGAGAGGCCGTACCAACTTACATTCCCACCAGTAGTATAGGAAGGTTCCCTTTTCGCCACACCTTCTCCAGCATTTGTTATTTGTAGACGTTTTTAATGATGGCAGTTCTCCTGGGGGAAGTGGTAACTCATGGTAGTTTTGATTTGCGTTTCTCTCATAATTAGTGATGTTGAGCATCTTTTCATGTGCCTGTTGTTCCGTTGTGTGTCTTCTTTGAAGAAATGTCTATTTAGGTCTTCTGGCCATTTTTAATTGGGTTGTTTGTTTTTTGTTGTTGAGTTGTATGAGCTGCTTGTGTATTTTGGAAATTAAGCACTTGTCAGTCACATCATTTGCAAATATTTCTCCCAATCCATTGATTGTCTTTTTGTTTTGTTTATGGTTTTCTTTGCTGTACAAAAGCTTGTAAGTTTGATTAGGTCTCATTTGTTTTTGTTTTGTTTTGTTTTGTTTTTTGATTAGGTCCCATTTGTTTTGTTTTGTTTTGTTTTTGCTTTTATTCTATTCCCTTGCGGGACTAACCTAATAAAACACTGGATGATGTATGTCAGAGAATGTTTAGCCTGTATTCTCTTCTAGGAGTTTTATGTTATCATGTCTTATGTTTAAGTCTTTAAGCCATTTTGAGTTTATTTTTGTGTAGGTAAGAGGGTATGTTCTAACTTCATTGATTTATATGCAGCTGTCTAACTTTCCCAACACCACTTGCTAAGAGACTGTCTTTTCCCCATTGTATATTCTTGCCTCCTTCATCAAAGATTAATTGACCATAGGTGTGTGGGTTTCTTTCTGAGGTCTCTATTCTGTTCCACTGATCCATATGTCTGTTTTTGTGCCAATACCATGCTGTCTTGATTACTGTAGCTTTGTATCAACTGTGATAATGGTTAATGGTATTTCCTGGATCATCTCTGGCCTGTATCATTTTTAAAACTTGGTATCAGAAACCACCCAACATGACTGTGATGTGGGCCTGACTAAGGCAGAGACAAATAGAAGGAATTATTTCTATCATCAAGTACTTGACTGGTCTTTTTGTTACATTACCTCATTTATTCCTGTAACACAAGGAGGGGCAGGTGCTGTTGGGAGCACTCTTGACTGATGAGAGAGTTGAGGCTCAGATAGGTTGAGGAACTTTCCAAAGTCCCATTGCCGATTAAGTGGCAAAGCTGGGATTTGTGTGCCTAACTCTGAAGCCCACATTCTTTTATGACATACCATGCCTTCCTCCCTTGATATTGTTCTTTGAATATACCCCTTCTCTTGAGAGGCCTTATCTATGCAGCTGGTGCATTTGTAGCTCACGATCAACACTGACTCTTGAGGTTGGTCTGATGTGTTTGTGCCTCACTAGAATTATGAAGTCCTTCTGCTAAATTCCAGAAATGCCTTTTCAAACTTGCAGATACTTTGTGAAAGCTCTAGCCCCTTACACAGTCATCAGTGGGCCAGAGTTCAGGTCTTTAGGTATTAGGAATGACTTTTCTGGCAGAGAGCTTTTTTTCCCATCATTCCAGGTCCCATGGATAGCTATCAGTCTGCAGAACAAACTACTTCTTAAAGGCTAGTTAAGGCAAAGTGTACTGTTAACCCATGTTTGTGTGTATGTATGTGTTCAGTTGTGTGACTCTTTGCAACCCCATGGACTATAGCCCGCTAGGCTTCTCTGTCCATGGGATTCTTTCCAAGCAAGAATCCTGGAGTGGTTTGCCATTTCCTTCCCCAGGGGATCTTCCTGACCCAGGAATCTAACCCATGTCTCTTGCATCTCCTCCACTGGCTGGTGGATTCTTACCACTGGTACCACCTGGGAAGCCCCTGTTTAATTACTCCATGTTACTAGCTAACATCACCATTAGGTAATCCATGTTTACGTAAAGGCAAGAAGTTTATGTTTTGAGTAGTCCAGAATAAGAGGAATTCCTTGTAAGAGTGTTGAAAACATTCTCATGGATGAACCTTGAAGAGATTATGCTAAGTGCAATATTCTTGTCATAAAAGGGCAAATACTGTTGAGTTGGTCAAAAAGTTCATTTGGATTTTTCCATAAGAGCTTAGAAATATCTGAATGAACTTTTTGGCCAACCCAATTTACAATTCCACTTACATGAGATAAGTAGAGTAGTCAAATATATAGAAACAAACTAAAATAATGGTCATCGGGGGTTGTGGGTATGGAGAATGAGGAGTTAGTGGTTCGTGGATATGGAGTTTCAGTTTGGAAAGACAAAAATCTGGAGAGGGATAGTGGTGATGGCTGTACCACAATGTAAATGTATTTAAGCCACAGAATTGTACACTTAAAATGTTTAAAATGGCAAACATTAAGTATATTTAAAAAGTATATTTTACCAAAATAAAGATAACCAAACAGATCTTCTTATACTTAAAGAAAAATAGCTTGCTTAGCATGTGTGATCAGAGATGCTACTGGACCCATCTTGGGTCCGTTGTTAATTCTCACTTTGAGATCACAGTCGATTTCCGAGTCAGCTTCTCGTGAGGAAGGTGCAGGCTTCACCCAGATGAGGGGCATCTTTATTTCCTGATAGATTTCTCCATCTAGGAGGTTTTACCCACTTCACACAAATGCACTTGCCAGGGCTCCAGCCACTTTGCAGGGATGTCTAGGGAAGGGAAAGCAGCCTTGCCTTTGAGGACTCTACAATACAGACCCTTAATTATACTCATTTTTCCATGGAGATTTTCTTATGCCTTATTCCCCTATCTGAGGGTATGCCTAGACTTTCCTAAGAAATAAAATAGCTGTAAATCGTATTCATTTGTACCAAAGTGGTCATAGCCTCTTTGGAGACCTGCATTAGAGTTAGATTGAGCAAACACCTCAAGAGTGTTAGTGTTTCACTGAAGTCAGTACCCCTTGACAGCCTCAGGTCAGATCTCCACTCGAGGCAGAGGCTGTTTTGAGAAAATTTAGCCAGGGTGCCTAGATGGAGACTGCAGGCCCCAGGAGTTCTCTTTATACAGTGTGCTGCTTGGTGCCATGGTGGTGTATCTGCTTATTTGCCCTGCCTGTTTTCCTTTTCAGGAATCATTAACCAATGGCAACAGGAATCCAAGGATAAAGTGATTTCCCTCCTGTTAACTCACCTGCCTTTGCTGAAGCCAGGAAACCTCGACGCAAAAGTAGAGTATATGAAACTGCTGCCCAAAATTCTGGCACACTCCATTGAACACAACCAGCACATCGAGGAGAGCCGGCAGCTGCTGTCCTACGCTTTGATCCATCCGGCCACTTCACTGGAAGACCGCAGCGCGTTGGCCATGTGGCTGAACCACTTGGAGACCGTACGTCGACCAGCTTTGGTGGCCAGAACCGAGGCCGCTCGGACTCTGTGGATTATGGGCAGACGCACTACTATCACCAAAGACAGAACTCCGATGACAAGCTTAATGGGTGGCAGAACTCTCGGGATTCTGGGATTTGCATCAACGCCTCCAACTGGCAGGACAAAAGTCTGGGGTGTGAGAACGGCCACGTGCCCCTCTACTCATCTTCATCCGTCCCCACCACAATCAATACAATTGGAACCAGCACAAGTACAAGTAAGTCCCCCGGAAGCCCTTTAGTGCAGTCTGGTTTGGTGACTTGCTGTGTGTGGCATGTCCCGCTGGGAACATCTGCTCTGGGCACCCCGTAACCCTGGGAGAGAAGGGCTGATTGGAATTGGCTGTGGGAAAGGGTTCTTTGGACCCTGTGTTTGTTGTTCTTTCAACTCCTGAAAGAGAAAAATCCTGGGCAGGTAAAAATGATTGATGGTTTAAATTTGGGTTACCAATAGATTTAAAAAAAAGAAAAAATTAGCTTAAGTGGTGAAAGAAGGAAACTTCTGCTTTCCACAAACAGAAATAACTTCACCCAGTACCTTTTACCTGGGGTTTTTGGATTTGCCAAGACATTGAGTTCCTGTGTGATGCTCTGTACCTGATTCTAACCCACGTTTAACCAGACAGCCTCATGGGCTTTATGCATTTTCTTTTC
Organism: Madoqua kirkii; assembly: GCA_006408675.1. Lineage (NCBI taxonomy): Eukaryota > Metazoa > Chordata > Mammalia > Artiodactyla > Bovidae > Madoqua > Madoqua kirkii. The sequence goes on along the minus strand of SJYC01107033.1, from coordinate 8,239 downwards.
TTTTTCCACTTTTTTTTCTTTTCCTTTCTTTCTCTCTTTTCCCCCCTTCCTTTCTTTCTCTTTCTTTCTTTTTTTTTTTTCTTTTAAATTTCACCCTGGAATGTTCCCTCCCTTGCATCTCCTTGTCTTAATCCCCGGTTTTCAGGGTCACTTTTCCTCCTGACCAGGGGGAGCAGGTTTGCTAACTGAGAATGCTGCTCTGTCTGTGGCCTGGTGTGAATGCTGTGGCCTTCTCGCTCAGTCTAACCCCTTAGGAGAGGTGGGGCAGGAACGGCTTTGGCAGAGGGGAGAGCGGAGGGCAGCCCTCTGCTCTTTGGACACTAAAGCAAAGTACTCTGGCCACCGATGGGGCCAGGCCTGGGTCTGGGGGCTCTCTGTGGCTCCCCACTTAGGCTGAGCAAAGTGACATACATGCTACTGGCCCATCTATAAAGTGCGTGGGAGAGTGGTCCACCGTTGAAGAGAAGTCCTTGATGCTAGTTTGCATGAGTCTCTGAAGGTGGTGTCAGGCCCGAGATAACTTTCTTGGGGAAAAGCTTTCGCAGTTAGACTGTGTGTGCCTGTCAACAGGCAGGAACCCCCAATGAAAAGATCTGAGAGTATGAAGAATTAAGTGACAGCTTCTTGGCCTCTGCCTCCACATGGATCTTGGGGCTAATGGGCCTTTTTAAATGGCTTTCTTAAATACGAATGTGTGGAATTTTCACTACATTGATTGAAAGAGTACTTCAGTGAAATAATCAAAGAAATGCTTCACATACTGCTTTGATAATGCCACAACACGAGGTTTTAAAATTCTTTTGTCTGTGTTCACATTTAGATATTGATAATGTGCATATTTGGGGAATTAGGTGATTGTTACATCATTAATTTATTGTGTAAGAAGTTCTGTGACAGGTTTTTTTCACAGACTAGTAATCCAGGAAACAGTTTCACTACAGTTTCCACCACTCTGTGTGATGGAAAGTGATGGCTTGAACTATTCAAACAGACACAGGCAGGCTGAGACTGCAGAGCTTCTTGGCCTGAGTTTCCTGGGTTGGTGACAGAATCTAGTAATTGTTTCAAAATTCTTTGATAGGAGAGGTGCAAGCTCTGAGCTGCCTGCCCTCTCAAAACCCAGTCTTCTATATTTTAAGAAGTTGAGTTTTATGTCATCCATCTTGAAATTAGTCTGGGGTCATCATATTTCCATCTCTGCTGATGTAACACATTTTTGTCGGGTCTTGATAAGATTAGTACATTTGAGATGGTTATCAGATTGTCACTTTTATATTTTACTGTGGCAACCAAGCCCAGCAGATGGGAAGGAAATTCTTAGGTGCTTGTCATGGTCTCCCTAGGCCTTTGAGTCCAGTATAGTACTTGAGCTGAAAAGGACTTGGAAGTTTAAGAAGATAGCTAGATTACATATTAGAAAAAGATTACATATTACAAAAGGGATTAGAGCCCTTTTTCAGAGCATCAGTAAAGAAGATAAGAGCTCAGATCTTTCCTCCAGAAAGTTTCATTCAAACACTTGGGTCATATCAACACTTGTATTTTAAGAACATCTCTTTAACAAAACCTTAATGTCATTCCTTTACTCCTCTTCATTGTCGATAGTGGCTAAATTGTGCTTATCCAAACTGCAGTCCTTTGGGTCACTCATTAACTCAACGCTTCTATCAACTATCTTCTGAGCACCTGGGAGGCAGCTTGACATAGTGAACATAGTGATACTTGGGTGTCACTGCTTCCTGGGTTCAAATCTCAGACCCGCAATTAGCTACTTACAATTCGGCCAAGTTACTTCAGCTCTCTGAGCAAGGTCACCACTTGCAAAATGGAAACATTCATGATATCTACCTGTGAGGATTGTGGTGAGGGTAAATAAGATTATGTATGTGAATGCCCTGGCCAGGGCTGGCAACAGTAAGCACTCTGTAAGTGTCTGTTAAATAAATGAGAGGGACTGGGTAAGACAATGAATAGCAAAGCACTAGCATTAACTGCCCTCCCCAGACTCTGTGCTCATTTGCATTGTACTTTTCCTGAGCCCAGGCCATGCAGAGTGGTCTAGAAGGACTTGAATATGCTATGACCATTTCACTGCAATAGAAAATGGTTTGGCCTTAAGAGTTCAGATCACAAGATAGAAAAGTGCCAGCTTGTATAGGAAAAAGCAAACAAGGTTGTTGGCTAAGAATGAGTGAGTGAGGTAGACAGCCGTGGTAGAGCTGCAGAGGTGATGGGGAGGGAAGATTTCATGGACAGATAACCTTCACTCACATCCCATTGGCTAGAACTCTGTCACATGGACAGAGGAGGGTTTTTGGCAATTGAGTGATGTGATCTGGCTCGTGTTTTAAGGGGGATAGTTTTGACCACTGTGTTAAGAAGAGATTATACCAGGGCAAGGACAGAAACATGAAGACTAGTTAAGAGACTATTGCAGTAATCCAGGCAAGTGGTTGATTTCTTGGGCCAGGATGGCCACAGTAGGAGGGGGAGAAGTGGTCAAATCTAGATGTATTTTGAAAGTATAGCCAACAGGATTTCCTGACAGAATAAATGAGTTGTCAGGGGGAAGAACTCAAGAATGACTCCAGAGTTTTTTGCTTACAAAAATGTTGGCAGTTCAGTGTCCTATATGGTGACTTTATACATCTATTAGACCATCAGAGATGTCTAGTAAGCAGCAGGATATAGGAGCATGCAGTTTGGGAGAGAAGACTGACCTAAGATAGACCTTTGGGAGTGACCAGCACATGGGTGGTATGTAAAATTATGAAACTATGAGATAAGATCACCATGGTGGAGAGGCAAATAGAGAAGACTGAGGACTGAGCCTGAGAACATCATTATGAAGGCTGGGGAAAAGGGGAGGAAGCAAGTGCATGTGTGTGGCAAGGCAATGAAGAAAAGGTTTCAAGTAGGAAAAAGTGGTCCACTGACTCAAAGGCCACTGATAGGTCCAATAAGATGAGAACCAAGAAGTAATCATTGGACTTATTGAGAAATCTTATGAGACTGGACCCTTCATTGATCTCTTGGGGTGGTCCTTGCTGCTGAAAGAAACCCACAAAAAAGTTTGTTTTTAACTAATGTAAAGTCCAGAACAGGTGTCCCTGATTGACATGTGACATTCTTCTAAGCAGTTATTCATTAACCCAGGCCCTTTCTGTTTCATGTCTCTGCCATCTTCACCACATGTAGCCCAAAGTGACCAGGCTTGTCAAACCACAGGAAGGAGAAAGAGATGGAGGAAGTCTTCTTGGAAAGATTTCATGGACAGACAACCTTCACTCACATCCCATTGGCTAGAACTCTGTCACATGGCCACATCTAATAGCAAGGGAATGTGGCAGATGTAATCTCGCTGTGTGCCCAGGAAGAAGAGGAATCAGAGGCAGAGGAGACACAGGCAGAAAGCACCTTGCCAACTACCACTGAATAAAATAACCACCACTGGGGAAAAAGAGAGATCTTAGACATCAATTGGAAGTGCTTCACACATGATAGGCATTTAAGGGATGAAGACAGTTGAGCTAGTGATTCCAGTTAGATAAGAGGCAAGAAACTAGCTAGAAGCTTGATTTTGAATGTATATTGACTTTGAGAAGGTGCTTGCAGATTGAGATGAAGAAAATGATGCATTAAAAAACAGATAGAACCAGGTTCTTGAGGAAGGGATTTAAGATGAGGCTAAGAGTAGGAGGCAAAAACTATGCCCTAATTTAATAAGAATCAACCTATTTTTATTCATTTAGACAGAGGAGAGAGTGCCTTTTAGTGACTGCAGAAGTTAAATGAGATCTCATAGGATGTTTGAGCTGGGCCTTTTCTTCCATGAGATAGGAGAGGAATGGGTTGGGACCGTTGAGAGTCTATGAGGCACCATTTTGGATAGCATCAAGGTGTTTCAGACGAGAGGGAAGAATCTGCTTTCAGTACCTAGCTCTCTTTTTAAGTCTACTCAGGGATCTGATGACTGAGAGCAAGAATATGCAGGTTCTTCATCGTGAGTCTGTGGGACCAAGGTACTGGCTGTCACGAATTATACACATGTTTTAGTCAACTTTGTTTTGGCCATCACACGCAATTCCAAATGCAGTGTGCCTAGAGCCTCCCTTAGCACGTCTAGGTTTTCTTTCTGTCTCAAGTCTTCTATAGAAAAAGTAAATCTTCCAGGAAAGGAACCATCCAGGTTTTCTTAAGAGCGCACAGAATTCTGCTGTGTAGAGGTCAGTGCCACCTCCATTGCCCCAGACTGACTTTCTAACCATTTTCTACCCTTCGCTGGTGGACTTTGACCTGGGAAAAAACTATATGCTGCAGTTACAAATGCAAGAAGCCTGTTTTCATTCAAACTGTTGATAATACTTGATTTTTCCTAGCAAGCTTTACATTTGGGCTTAAAAACATGCCAACCTTTGCTAGCCTCATCTGAGGTAAAAACTCAGAAACTTTGGGTTGCAAAAATTTTCCAGAATGTTCCATCTGAGCTGCTCACTTCATCTACAGTCTCATGGTGCAGCTTGGAATCTCAGTGTTTCTTTTATTAACCTCAATTGACTTTTATGCTAGTAAAAGCTATATATTAAGAAAATTTGGTACCATGGGCTATGAAAAGTAAATTAACAGTAATGCCTGTATAGTGTTTACTACATGCTGGGTACTCTTCAAAACCCTTTACATAAATAATAATTCACTGAACTTTTGTAGCTCCATGATGTGGCTAATATTGTTATCCCCATTTGACAGATGAGGAAACTAAGGCACAGAGAGGCTGAGTAACTTGATCAATGTCACAGACCATCTAAGTCATATGCCCCAAGTATGCTAGCTTTATACTGACCCATGTAGCAAGCATTCTGTGTTCCGGTTCTTGGTTGACATCTTTGCCTCCCCTTCCTGATTATGAACCCCTTGGAAACAGGGGTGTTGTCCTCTTTACCCCTCTTTCCTCACACCTAGAACACCCTCAGAAAGTCACAGAAATATTGGAGATGGCAAATTCCTGGCACGTATTCAGCTGCCATTCTCTCGTGGTAGAGCATCTCTTAGATAATGGTTGTGTCCTGCTAAGCCCAGATGTGGCCTCCACATCCTCCTCAATATGCCCCTCAAGGCAGCCACTATAATTCAATAAGAGATGGCGTGTGAGCTGAAGCCTGTCTGCCTGCCCTGCCAGAAACATTTGCTCAGCAGTAGGGACTTAATAAATTCCTGGGCTTACTGCACAGATGTTCATGCAATTATCAAATTTCCAAAATATAGGAGAAAGTATTCTTGGGAATTCACTAAATGTTTGGTGATAATATTGATCATTTAGCATTCTGTCTTCATCCTCACAGTGACATTTAACATTACTCTTCCTTTCTTTGTGACATGTTACCAACTTAATCTCAGTACTAATAGACCTTTACTAACATACAGGTAATAAGATGCACAAATTCATACCAAAGAAAATAGTGTGTACAAAATCTGCTGAGATCTGAGAAAGAAAGGTCTGTAGTCTCATTAATAGTATTATGTTTGTGTCAGTTTCCTAGTTTCGTTAACACACTATAGTTGTGTAAAATGTCACCTTGGACAATGCTAGGGGAATGAGTACATGGGACCTCTCCCTGTAGTATTTTTGCAGTTTCTTATAGATCTGTAAATATTTCAAAATTGAAAGTTAGAAACTAAAAACTACTGGGGCATACTGGATATTTTTTTTCTTGGGCTTTGATCCTGTGTCTCGACCTTCTTGTGGGGTCTAGGGTGCATCCCTTAATGAAAAGGTGGCTCTTGGGCCTCAGAGACCTAATACCTAAAACAAAACTACTTCATCAGGCAAGGTGAAAAGCAGAGGTGATGTAGATCTCAGAAAAACTGGCTCCTTTGGGAAACCCTGAATCTGCAACTGAAAAAAAAAAAATCTTCCAATTCCACCAGCCCCTTAGGCAGCCCAGGCCAGCTGTTTCAAAAATACTCATTTGACTCAAGTCCTTCCTTTTCCCTCTGCTCTTCTCATTTTCTTACAAGGCCACCATCTACTTCAAGCTCATTCCAACTAGCCTGTAAAAAACCATCAGGACACACATTCAAAGGGAGGAGAGAGACCACTCAGCTTTTGGAAGATCTAATAAAGAGAGGTCTTGGCAAGTGGCCTCCTGGAAACTGGAAAGAGGGGCAAGGCTTGGAGATCTCACTTCTGTCTTGCTAGCTGTAGGTCATCTCCATCCTAAGCCTTCAGAGCCACTCGTGTTACTGGAGTTCCTTTTTAAATTTTCATGGAATTATTTTGTCTTTTTAACAACAGATTTTTCTTTCTCAGTGGAAAATTTCTTCCTCCCCAAAATGTAGCCAACCTGGCATGCAACTGAAAAATTCCATTATTTCCTTAACCCCTCATTTGCTCTTCAAAGAGGTAACTCTAGTTGCTTTGCTTCCTTTGAGAAGCATTTATAACAGCTGGCATGATATATTTTTAGCTTCAGCTTCCTTCCCTTTGGGGGAAACTTTTTTTAAATATGGCCCTGGCCTTCCTGATACCACATTGTGAAGATGGCTCAGTGATATCTCAGAGGACCCAATATTGCCACTGCCTGATCCTTTGCCTGTTTCCAAGAGTTCAAAGGTTTTATAGGACCTTGCTTTTCCTCACCATGTCTAGTGTTTGTTTTCTGGGACTTGGGAAAGAAAAAAATCAGGAAAAAACACTGTGGTAAGCAAGAAGCCTGCTTGATTTATTGTGCATCAGAGATCCCACAGCTTGGGAAAAGTCAAAGACCTCCTTGGTACACATGCCTTGGTCATGAGGAAGTGCCATCCAGCCCCTGTTCGCAAGGATTTTTTTAGATTCTAATAACAGTGAGAGTTATTAAACACTAGATGAGCTACAGAGGAAGGCAGTAGTGTTTCTAATTCCCCGCTATACTTCAAAAATAGGATGGATTCTGGCTGGAATAAATGACTTAAACTGGACTAGTCTGGAAGAGGGGAGGAAGAAGGAGATGAAAAGCTGGCTTCTTTTAGACTGGTGGGGTTTTTTTTTTTTTGAGTCCTATAGTCTTGAGATTTCTATTATTTCACAAGATTTATAGTTATAAGCTATAAAGTTAGAGTTTAGAGTTATAGGCTTAATCCATGAATAATGGGACCAAAAAAAATCTTTTAATCTTTTTTTTTTTCTTTTCTCACCTTTAAGATATCTGGAGATAAACTCAGGTTATACTGAGGAAAGATATATCGTGAATGTAGCTTCTCTTTTAAAAATTATATTTACTTGTTTTTAATTGATTGATGATTGCTTTGCATTTTGCTAAGTTGGGCTGTGTGCTTCGTGGCTTCAGTCGTGTCCCACTCTTTGTGATGCTATGGACTGTAGCCCACCAGGCTCCTCTGTCCATGGGATTCTCCAGCAAGAATAATAAAGTGGGTTGCCACATCCTCCTCCAGGGGATTTTCCCAACCCAGGATCTAACTCACCTCTCTTGTGTCTCCTGCATGGGAGGTGGGTTCTTTACCACTCGCCCTACCTAGGAAGCCCCTTTGATATTACTAATAGTCAGCAAATGAGACTCTTGAATTCCATGGTGACAGAGGAGGATAAATTTCAGTAGAAGCAATTACTGTTAATTTGGGGTATGTGTTTAAACACTGTCAGTATCATTCCTGCCATCCCCCTACCTACACCCTGGTCCTCAACATTCTTTTAGGTAAAATACAGTCTTGGGAAATCTCTAGCGTAAGTCAAGTAAGAGAAGGGTATCAAAATGGGGAAAGGGACTTCCAAAATCTGGGAAATGCTATAAAGGATTTTTGTGGGTTGGAAAAAGGCTAAAACTCCCAACATGCCCTGAGATAGTCATTCTTTGCCAAAATTCTGGACCATTCCCATAGACAAATTTCATGGCTATAATTAAATGTTAGAGCCAATGACAGAACAAGGTTTGCTTTAGAAATTGGTTTCACAGCCAACCTTCCTGAGATGCATCCTTTTGGAAGAGCCCATCAAAACCTATATGGAACTAAAAAAGCTATAATAGATTATTTTATACTTTAGCCTTCTCCTTTGCACAGTAAGACATTACAATGCAAAGAGAATTATAAGGCTATAAGTGGCATTTTAGATATTCAAGTTTAGAGTATAAATGATGAGGCCGCCTTGATCAAAATCAAGAATATGGCTTTTGAAGTCAGATGATTTGGTTTTAAATTCCAGCTGCACCAATAAGTAGGTATGTGAACATGGACAAATTACTTG